>JACTAS010000299.1:0-12554 GCA_014884825.1 Fusarium sp. 190-020-2 | reverse complement strand
TCGGCTGCCCGTTGGTACTGCTCACAGCAACGCTGCCCGTTGTGCTAGAGGATTGGTTCCGCGGCGAGATGCTGGCAAAGTCGGCAATCATGGTGCGGGATCGGACGGTCAAGCTGAACTGCCGCTATGAGGTTCAGCAGGTCAAGCCCGGGCGCGATGCTGTCGAGGATCGTACGGTTGAGGTAATCAAGCAGCTAGATCAAGACATGACGGGTCGTCAGAAGGGGGTCATATACTGCCGGTCCAAGAGTCAATGCGAGGCGATTGCTGACGAGATCGGCTGTGGGTTTCATCACAGCGGCATGAGCGAACAGGACCGTTACGAGGTGCGGACGGCATGGATAGAGGGCCGTAACACAAGCCGATGGATCGCAGCAACAACCGGGTTAGGGACAGGCATCGACATCGAGGGGATCGTGGCCGTGGTTCACATGGAGAAGCCGTACGGGCTCGTTGATTTTGTGCAGCAGATTGGCCGAGGAGGGCGCCGGGCAGGCGAGGTAGTCCGGTCCGTCATCATACACAATGGACAGCGGCAACGAGAGGATCAACATCGAAGCTTCGTGGATGATATCAATCAGGCACAGATGGAGGCATTCGTATCGACGCCGGGATGTCGAAGGGCCGTGATATCGGCGTTTATGGACGGAGCAGCCGGCGAAACGTGTGAGGATGTAGATGGGGCTACGCTTTGTGATCGATGTGAGCTGCTTCGACGGGATGATGATTATGACGAGGGTGAAGGTAGGGTAGAGGAGGTGATAGAAGAGAGTGAGGGAGAGACTGAAGAAAAGACTGAAGAAGAGACTGAAGGAGAGAGTCAGGGTGAGGGAGAGACTGACGGAGAGACTGAAGGGGAGACTGAAGGAGAGACTAATAGGAAGATTAGTCAGGGTAGTGAGATCGAGAGCGAGAGCGAGAGTGATGAGATAAGGAAGGGTGGGAGGATTTGGAAGGCATTCGGCAAGGAAGAGGGCATGCGGATTAAAACGCTTTTCCGGTGGCTAGATGATGTCGCAGAGGAGTGTCTGATATGTCACGTCCGACGTCATCAGAAGGGACAAGAGCTAGGGGAGGTCCCCGATCAGCCGCGGCACAAAAAGGCCGGGCAGTGGTGTGCGACGGTGGCAGAGGAAGGGTATGATATTGCGCGTAGGGAGATCAGGTTCAAAGAACTGTCATGCTGCTTTGTATGCAAGCTGCCGTTGAACTGGTGCGAGGAAACGCAGGATAAAGAAGGTAGGTGTGCATATAAGGATAAGTTACTGCCGGTGGTGTTGATGGGGCTGAGGAGCTGGCGTGTAAGAGATATAGTCAGGGCTGAGTTCGGGGTTGATGTGGAGGATAGGAAGGCATTCTATCGCTGGCTAGGGGTTGAAAGGCGGTTTCACGGGATGAAGGGGACGAATGCACATGCTGTATGGGAAGCAGTCATTTGGGAGATATATAAGAATAAAAAGTAGCTATAGGGTAGTTATAGAGATTATAATAAGGATATATTACTATAAGAGGGGTTAATAGAGAGAGAGAGAGAGAGAGAGAAATAAAGGGATATAAGGTAAGAAGAGATAATAAGAATAATTAATAGATATAAGATAAGGAGAAAGAGAAGAAGGAAAGATAAAAAGGTAAGTAGGTAAGAAATATAACAGTAAGAAGAAAAGAGAGTAAGACGGTAAGAGAAGAGGAGAATAAGAGAGTAAGTAGGCAAGAGGATAAGAGGATAAGAAGATAAGAGAGTAAGAGAGTAATAAAGTAAGGAGGTAGGAGAATAAGAGGATAGGAGGATAAGAGAGAGAGGGAAATTAATAAAGAGTAAGAAAAGGAATGAATTTAAGGGTTAAGGGAGGAGGGTAAGTTAGGTAAATTATTTAGTCTGCTATAAGTGCAATAAAATATAAAGGTTAGGGGAGGAAGATAAGTTAGGTAAGTTGTTTAGTCTGCTATAAGCGGAATAAGATATAAAGGTTAGGGAGAGGAGGAGAGAAGGATAGGAGGGTTAGGGGGAGTAATTAATATAAGGGTTAAGGCTAAGGAAAAGCTTTTAGTAGGTAGGTAGGTAAATCAGTATAAATGCAATAACAGTAGGTAGGCAGTAGTGCTAAGGGTTAGGGGAGGTGGATAAGTTAGGTAAGTTATTTAGTCTGCTAAAGGCAGAATAAAATATAAGGGCTAGGGGGAGGAGGATAAGTTAGGGTTATTATTTAGTTTGGTTTAGGCAGAATAAGATAGTAAGGGTTAGGGGAAGTAACTAATGTAAAGGTTAGTAGGAGAGATTACTGTTAGGGTTAGGGTTAAAAAGAGGCTTTTAGCAGGTAGGTAGGTGAACCCGTATAAATCCGCTAACGGCAGGTGTATGCGCAGCATAGAGTTAATATTAGAAGGAAGATTTAAATTAGTAAGTAGGGGAACCCGTATAAACTAGCACCCGGCAGGGGTATAATAGCATAAGAGTTAAGGTATAAGAGAATAGGAGAGTAAGGAAGTAAGGAGGCAAGAGGCTAAAAAGAAGCTTTTAGTAGGTAGGTAGGTGAACCCGTGTAAATCCGCGAACAGCAGGTAGGCAGTAGTGCTAAGGGTTAGGGGATAAGAGAGTAATAGAGTAATAGAAGAGAGGTTACTAAAGAGAGGGAGATAGAAAAATAAAGAGATATAAGATAAAAAGAGATAAAGAGGAGGTAAGGGGATAAGAGGGTAAGAGAGTAAGAGAGTAAAAGGGTTAGGGATAAAGAGAGGTGGTTAGGGATGTGAACCCGTGGTAACTAGCACCCGGCAGGGGCGCGATAGTGCTGAGGGTTAGGGGAATAGAAGGGTAAGAGAGTAAAACAGTAAAGGTAAAGGTAAAAGTAAGATTAAGAGTAAGAGTAAGAGTAAGAGTAAGAGTAAGAGTAAGAGTAAGAGTAAGAGTAAGAGTAAGAGTAATAAAATAAAGAAAGGTAAGAGGATAGAAAGGTATTTTATTATTAGCTAGAGGTTAAAAGGTAGTTTTATAAGATAAAGGGAATAAATATATATATATATTATAGGGAGTAACTATTTAGGAGATATATAAAGAAAAGGAATAGCTATAGGGTAGCTATAGAGGTTATAGTAAGAATATAGTAATATAAGAGAGGTTAATAGAGAGAGAGAGAGAGATAGAAGAATAAAGAGATATAGAGTAAAAAGAGAAAAAAAAGGAGGTAAGAGGATATAAGGTAAAAGAGTAGGAGGGTATGAGATAGGGAGAGGCGGTTAGGGACGTGAACCCCGTGCATCCGCTAACGGCAGGTGCGTGCGCAGCGCAGAGTATATATTTAAAGGTTAGAAGGTAATAGGGTAAGGAGATAAGAGAGTAAGAGAGTAAAATAGAAAAATAGTAAAACTTAAGAGGAATAAAAAATATAAAATAAAAAGGATATATTATTATAAAAAGAAATAGAAAAAGGATAAAAATAGAAAATAAAAGAAAATATAAAATAAATTAAAAAATAATAAAATAAGAATAAAAGAAGGTAAAATTAAAAAAGAATAAATAAAAAATAAAAGAGTAAAAAGATATAAAAAGTAAAAGAAAAAAAAAATTACAAACTAAAAGGTAGAAAGAAATAGTAAATAAAAAAAGAAAGTAAAAAAGTATATAAATAAAGAATATAAAGGTAGAGAAGTAAAAAGATAAATAGGTAAAAAAGTAAGAGAATATAAAAATTTAAATATAATATAAAGGTTAGGGGGAGAGATTGCCGTAAGGGTTAGGGTTAAAGAGAAGCTTTGAGTGGGTAGGTAGGTGAACCCGTGTAGACTAGCACCCGGCAGGGGTGTAATAGTATAGAGTTAAGGTTAAAAAGAAGCTTTTAGTGGGTGGGTGGGTGAACCCGTGTTTTTAGCTACTCTAGTATTCTAGTCGGTAACGGGGCCCGTTACGCGTTTTGAGCCAATCAAAGGCCTAGAAACCGACAGGGATTTCTAAAACTCGTAACGGGCCCCGTTACTGTTCAGGTCATGTTTATCAGAACGCGAAACGGGGCCCGTTTTATAACACGGTGATCCGTGCCACCCATGCTGAGCTCATTGCAGGTAACTAATTGAGCACCCTTAACCCGCACTGTCATACTCAAGCGATCAGATACCGGTATTGCGTTGGCGTCCCCGTGGCTCAATATCACAAGGGCATTCTCCTCCTTGGGTCGCCTCTTTTCACTTGTGTTCGATAATGAAAAAGAACCTCTCTGTTCTCGTAGGAAATATCAACCAATGAAGCAAGGCCAGCCTCACCAAAGCTTTCCAGCATCGCTCACCTTAGAGACGTACCGCGCTTCCACCTTTCCAACACCAAGCCTTTCATAGCCTTCTCCACCTTGTCTCTCTCGAACCACGAGGATGTAATAGTCTTCTGAGGGTCTTTCTTCCGGTGATCCTTGTCCATACTAACAACAACACAATGATGGAAGTCAATCCTGCCCGCCACATCGAACCACAAGGAACCCACTGTCCCTGTCAAAGCCGAAGGTGTCGGAGCGAAAATAGCAAACTGTTTCCCATCTTGACCTATCCAGCAATCTTTGAATCGCCTCACATTGACGGTCAACGTGATCCCATCGTCAGTAAAATCAAGATCGGCAGAACGCGGAACCATGAGTCTCCGCTTCGCGTCGGATATAAAATCAATGCCTCCAGAATATGCCATCCAAGACCATGATGGCACCATTCGATCTCCGTACTTAATCAGGGCAGCCTTGTCCTCGTTGGGCCGCTTCCATAGGAGAAGAGGACCAAGAAAGCAACGAAGGATCCCGTATCTCACTTCAGTCCGTAATGCATGTCCCATGCGCTCGAGCAGGCTGTAAATTGCAATATCCCTGTCGGATTCAAAAGTAAGGCCAGATGTTGAATACTTCTTAAATAAGAATTGGATAAAATCAAGGGTGCGCTGATACCCCGACTGGCTGAGGCGACGGGGAAAGTTAGGATCGAGGATGAAGTACTGCTTCCCGGGTGGCCTGGAGCTATGTCAGACTTTGTCACACTCATATTCGCTGGCTGTAGACTTACGGTTCCAGTATTGTGAACTGTTCGCATCGTACTCCATCCCCACACTCCCAATACGTGTGTGTCGCAGTGAAATGGAGAATTCGCCGAGACAGTACCCGTTCTTGCAGTGCCCAAGCTCTCTTCGCAAGAGTCCCATCATCCACATCGTTCTTGAAGTTGCAAGCGCAAGTCGGTGTGCTTGGAATGCAAGGCATTTCAATATCAGAGAAATCTAAGTTTGGCTTCAGAAAGCCATTTCGCCAGCCACGCGCTGAGCTCGCGGCAATGGTGCAGTAGGCACAAGCAAATATATCTTCCATTGACCTTGCTTCGCTGTTCCAATCGCCGTCGGGCCCTTGAATGATGCAGAGCGCATCAATCCAGAGGTATTGCTTCCCAAGTAGTCGAGTCACCCGAACCGCATCTTGAAATGTCCTGGGCAGGTCATCGTAGCTGAAGCCCTGCAAACGATCTTGGTAGTTTTGTCGGGTGGTGCAAAAGCGCTTCTTTTCTTCCTCCGTTGGACGGCCCCAGCAGTGCGAGAGCACAAGGTAGTCTTCCCCCTGAAGCCGCTTCTCGACGAGGGTTAATTTGTTGAGACCACCAACAAAAATAGCCCTCTTCGGCCAAAAATTTCCGTTTCTTTGCGGCCGCTCGCATTGGGTGTGATTTTGGTCGCAGTCCCAAAGCCATTTGCGCAGCAAGAGGGAGTACGGACGGCCTGCAGCGGAGTCGGAGGAGACAATATCATCGGAAGCATTCTCCAACAGCGCTCTGGAAAGTTCCTGGGCGAATTCGCCGTCACCACGGCGCGTCCAAGTTGACTACAGAGTAGGATCAAATTAACAAACAGCTAAGAATATGTCATAGGCATTCACTTACCCACTACACCAGCAAACCCCCAAGTATCAGCAACCATCGCCATCTTGTTCATGTCAAAATTTTCCGCTTACATTCTGATCACCAACAGACACGCCAAGGTCAGTAGTCATCACCATTTCATCCATCTCAGAGGCATCCACTTACCAACTATACACCAGGAAACCCACTAAGTTAGCAACCATCACCATCTTATCCATCTTAGAGGCATACACTTACACCCTAAACACCAGCAGATACGCCAAAGTCAGCTATCATAACTACTTCAACCATCTTACAGGGTTTCACTTACAAACTAAGCACCCGCAAACACGCCAATATCAGCAACCATCTCATCCATCAGACAGGGTTTCACTTACAAACTAAGCACCCGCAAACACGCCAATATCAGCAATCATCACCATCTCCTCTACCTCAAGGTATCCACTTACACCCTAAACATCACCAGACACGCCAAGGTTAGCAATAATCGCCATCTCGTCCAGCCGTCCATCTCAGAGACATCCACTTACATCCTGGACACCAGCAGACACGCCAATATCAGCAATTATCGTCATATCTTCCGACTTGAAGGCATCCACTTACGCCCTAAGCACCAGCAGACACACTAAAGTCAGCAACCATTGCCATCTCAACCATCTCACAGGCTTTGACTTACAAACTAAGCACCCGCAAGTACTTCAAAATCAGCAATCATTTCCATCTCCTCCATATCGAAGGTGTCCCCTTACATTCTAAACGCCAGTAGATACTGATATCAGCCATTATCGCTATCTTCCCTACCTCAGTGGCTTCCACTTACACCCTAAATACCGGCAGACACTCCAATATCAGTAATCATCGTCATCTCAACCATATCACAGGCATTCACTTACGTCCTAAACACCAGATACGCAATTATCAGCAATCATCGCAATCTCAACCATCCCATAGGCATTCACTTACCCACTACTCCAGCAAACACGCCAATATCAGCAATTATCACCAGCTCGTCTGCATCAAAGGTGTCCACTTACATTCTAAACACCAATAGACACGCCAAGGTCAGCAACCATCACTCCAAGAGGCATTCACTCACCAACTATACATCAGCACAACATACCCACGTCAGCAATCCCCGCCATCTGGTCCATCTTAGAGGCGTCCACTAACCTGCTACACCAGCAGACATGCTCAAGTCAGCAATCATCATCTCAACTATCTCACCTGCATTCACCTACCAACTACACCAGTAAGCACACCTAGATCAGCAATCATCGCCATCTCATCCATCTCGGAGGCATCCACTTACTCGCTACGCCAGCAACACGCTTGAGTCAGCAATCATCGCCATCCCGTCCATATTGAAGGCATCCACTTACTTCCTAAACACCAGCAGACACACCAAAGTCAGCCATTATAACTACTTCAACCATCTTACAGGGTTTCACTTACAAACTAAGCACCCGCAAACACGCCAATATCAGCAATCATCTCATCCATCTCTAAGGCATTCACTTACCCACTACACCAACAGAAATGCCAAGGTTAGCAATTATTGCCACCTCGTGCATCTCGGACGCGTTCACTCACTTTCTGAACACCAGCAGACACACCAAGGTCAGCAATAATCGCCATCTCATCCCTCTCTAAGGTACCCACTTACACGCTACCCCACCAATCACGCCAAGATCAGCACATATTACTAGTTCATTACCTATTGCACATACCTCCTACGGAATATGAGTAGTGTCAGCGTATCATGTTCATGGCCTTCAACTGTATACGTACATCCTGGGTCTCGATTAGATTTTAAACCCAATGCTCTGGCTGTAGTTTGTGGCTTACTTCAAAATCCTCATGAATCCAGCGACGATCTTGTTCCTCTGTCAATGCCATCTGAAGACGGCGTTTCTTGCCAGACATTGGTAACTTGGGCAATGGGTTTCTGGCGGCACTTGGCTTTTTATCATTGCGGGGTAATATCAGGCATCAATCTGCACAGCCTACGACTGTAACAAGGGCTGAATGTAATATGTCGAATTACACAGAATATGGCCCGTGCACGTAGCGAGGTTCTTCCAAATATAGGCAAGATCATCTTGACCCCCACTTATTCTTCATTGACCCTTTCGGGAGGAAAAATCGGAAAAATCGGGATGCCCCAAGAATTGCCCATTCACTGCATTTTTAACCGCACCCAAGGGAATCAGAAACTGCTGTCGTTGGTTCGACCAAGAAGTGTGTGTGGAGGTTGGCTAACCTACCGCCATGGCGGACCCAATGGGAGCCGAGATCGTGGTGGAGCAGGACGCCCCTTTTTCGACGCCAAAGCGCCCGAGTCGGGTGGTGAAGCCCACGAGCAAGGTCCGGGACACGGCGCGACAATTGGAAGATACTGCCATAGAAACGCGACGAAACACGCGCCAGACGACACGAAACGTACCGGCCGAAGAACAGATCGATCGACCGACAGAATCCCGAAAGAGTAGCGTCAGCGGCAGCGGCAGCAACAGCGATGGAAGGGCGATGCTGCAGAAGGCCCTGGATCTTCTGGCAGAGTCGCGTAGGGAGACCAAGAGGCTGCAGGAAGCGCTGAAAGAACAGATGGAGATGACCAAGGAACTAAAGGAAGCCGTTGCAAAGCAGGAAGAGACAGTGCACGAGATGGGCAAGCAGATGATGGAGATCAAGGATCAGATGACCGAGGAGCTGCAGCGCGTCCGCGAGCAGCTCGAAACCATCGTTACGAATGTAATGGACGGACCTCAACGATCATATGCTGACGTCACACGACTGACACCGTTCTTACCCCACAACGATTCGAGGACCTTAGCCGCTCCTCCGAACCCCACAGACGTGCTTTACTGCACGATTGACGTTTCAAGACTAGGAGAAGATGAAGCTAGGCTCTCAGCCGGGACGATCCGAGCGACAGTGGAGAACGAAGTCCGCTCCGAACTGGATAATCCCACGTGGCGATGCCGAGCGGTGACTAAGGACCCAAAGAATCCCCACCGTGTCAGGATCACCTGCAGGGACGAGAGCGAGCATGAGATTATGAAACGCGTAGCGGAGACAAAACTGGCCCCAGGAGCCCGAATCCTACGAGACGACCTGTACCCTATCAGGGTGGATAATGTCAGCCGTATTGCGGTGCTAAACGAGAGGAACGAAGTTCGAACTGAGATCACCGAGATGCTCGGCCGAGAAAATGACACCGAGGTTGCAAAGATAGCATGGCTCAGCAAGAGAGATATCCCCAAGGCGTATGGCTCGATGGTCGTATATCTCAAAAAACGATCAGAAGCTAGGCGGTTCATCAACGAAGGATTCTTTGTGGCTGGAGGAGAATCCGGTACTACAAAGGCGTTTGAACGTCGTGACCGCCCCAAGCAATGTTACAACTGCCAACAGATCACGAGCCATAAGGCCTATCAGTGTGATAGACCACAAGTTTGTGGAAGGTGCGCGCAAGAAGGCCATCACCACAGTGCATGCACAGGAACGATTCCGAAATGTATCCCATGCGGCGGCCCCCACGAGTCATACAGCAGAAGCTGTCGGAAGCTCTATCCATCACAACATGAATAGCATATTCCGACTGTTTCAACTGAATGTCAGAAAGCAAGGACCGGTACATGATAGTTTAATGAACGACAAGGACATTCAGGATGCAACCGTATTAGCCATCCAAGAACCCCAAGCACGGAGGATCCAGGGTAGGCTATTGACAACACCGATGGGCCACCACAAATGGGTCAAGATGGTACCTACGACAGAGAGGGAAGGTAGATGGGTGATTCGGAGCATGCTATGGGTAAATAAGGATGTGGAAGCCGAGCAGGTGCCAGTAGAGTCCCCAGACGTGACGGCAGCAGTCATCCGGCTGCCAGATCGTCTGGTCTTTACGGCGTCTGTCTACGTACCCGGGGGAGACGCCCAAGCTCTACAGGACATATGCACTAAGCTTCGTAAAGCTATTAGAGGGGTGAGACGGAGATCGGGGAGAGCGGTAGATATAGTAATTGTTGGCGACTTTAACCGCCACGACCAGATGTGGGGCGGAGACGATATATCAGTGGAGAGACAAGGCGAGGCGGATCCGATCATCGACTTGATGAACGATTTCATGCTTAAGAGCCTACTTCGCCGGGGCACAAAGACATGGCAAAGCGGAGACTACGAGACAACCATCGACTTGGTTCTGGCTTCCGAGGAGCTTGCAGAAGCAAGTATCAGATGCGCGGTACATGGTACGGAGCACGGATCAGATCATCGCACACTAGAGACGGCATTCGACATTTCAGTCCCCGGGACGAAACAGGAAGAAAGACTTCTATTCAAGAATGCACCTTGGAAGGAGATCAATAGCAGGATCATAGACACGCTGAGGAGCAGGCCGGTGGGGAACACTGTGCAGCAGAAAACGGATAGATTGATGTTGGCCGTCTTGGATGCGGTCCAGGCATTAACGCCCAGAGCCAAACCGTCGCCATACGCAAAACGATGGTGGACCAATGACCTCACACAGCTGCGGCATGTATACACGTACTGGAGGAATCGAGCTCGAGCCGCAAGGCGTGCGGGACAGAACACTGCAGATCTCGAAGACACGGCAAAGGCTGCGGCAAAGCAATACCACGATGCTATCCGACAACGGAAGAACACGCACTGGAAAGAGTTTCTGGCAGACAATGACAACATCTGGAAAGCAGCCAAGTACATGAAGTCTGGGGATGACGCAGCTTTCGGAATGGTACCGCAGCTCGTCAAAGCAGATGGAGCAGCAACAACGAGCCATAAAGAGCAAGCCGACGAACTACTGGCGAAGTTCTTCCCACCATTGCCAGACAATATCGAAGACGAAGGACCGCGACAACAGAGAGCCCCAGTAACGATGCCCGACCTGACTTTGGAAGAAGTGGAACGTCAACTGTGGGCGACAAAATCATGGAAGGCGCCAGGAGAAGATAGGCTACCAGCGATCGTCTGGAAGCAAGTCTGGCCGTCGGTGAAACACGAGGTTCTCGCCATCTTTCAGGCATCACTGAAGGAAGGCGTGATACCAGACCAGTGGAGACACGCTCGAATCATCCCACTTAAGAAGCCAGGCAAAGATGATTATACGATCGCGAAAGCGTGGAGGCCGATCTCGCTTCTCGCCACGTTGGGTAAGGTGCTGGAATCGGTCGTCGCCGAGAGAATCTCCCACGCGGTGGAGACTCATGGACTTCTTCCGACCAACCACTTCGGTGCGCGCAAGCAGCGGTCAGCGGAGCAAGCCCTCGTACTTCTACAAGAGCACATCTTCTCGGCTTGGCGTTCACGCCATGTCGTGAGCCTCGTCAGTTTCGACGTGAAAGGCGCATACAATGGTGTGTGCAAAGAGAGGTTGCTGCAGCGGATGAAGGCGAGAGGGATCTCCGAGGGTCTCTTGCGCTGGATCGATGCCTTTTGTTCAGAGCGAACTGCAACCATCGTCATTAATGGCCAGAGTTCCGAAAGCCGACCTCTACCACAAGCAGGACTTCCGCAGGGGTCGCCCTTGTCGCCGATACTGTTTCTATTTTTCAACGCAGATCTAGTGCAGACTCAGATCGATAGGAATGGTGGTGCCATCGCCTTTGTCGACGACTACACGGCGTGGGTCTCGGGACCGACAGCCCAAAGCAACCGGAGAGAGATACAAGCAATAATTGACAAAGCTCTTGACTGGGAGAGACGCAGCGGTGCGACGTTTGAGGCGGAAAAGACGGCGATCATACATTTCACCAGGTACACAGGTAGAGTAGACTCAGAACCATTTACTATTAAGGGTGAGAGAGTCTTTCCGAAGGATCAGGTCAAGATCCTGGGGGTCATCATGGACTCACGGCTTCACTACAAGCAACACATCGCAAGGGCAGCAACGAAGGGTTTAGGAGCTGCGATGGAACTGAAACGACTGAAGGGAATTGCTCCCTCGACAACGAGGCAGCTTTTTACAGCCATGGTAGCGCCTGTGGTGGACTATGCCTCCAACGTCTGGATGCATACGTGCAAAACAGTATCGGCGTATGCGATCCATCGAGTACAAAGGATAGGAGCACAAGCAATCATAGGATCCTTTACAAGCGTGGCGACAGGAGTAGCTGAAGCTGAAGCCCACATAGCGACCATCCAAGAAAGGTTCTGGAGACGAGCAAGCAAACTTTGGGTAGACATACACACGCTGCCGCGGACCAACCCGGTCCGGAATCTCCTACGAGGAATCAAAGCCTTCAGGCGCTTCATATCTCCACTCAGGCGCATCGCGGATATATGCAGAGAGGTACCGAAGGATACCATGGAAGTCATTCAGCCATTCACCCTCGCTCCGTGGGAGGCACGCCTACAAGTCATACTGAACAGTCAAGGAGAGGAAGAAGAAAATAAGATCAAAGAGCTAGCCAAAGCAGGATGGGCGGTCAGGATAGCGACAAGCAGCTCCGCGCGGAATGATCTAGTCGGCATGGGAGTAGCTATCAGAATCCCCATATCCGTGGCAAGAGCCGGCAAGATCAACGAAGCCTTTTCGGTCACCCTGGGTACGAGGGAAGAACACAACCCGTACACAGCCGAACTGGCAGCGATCGCTCATGGTCTCAACTACCTGCCGGAGATGAAGTATCGAGTCATTGTGATCGCGACAAGTAACAAATCGG
>JACTAS010000298.1:0-12594 GCA_014884825.1 Fusarium sp. 190-020-2 | reverse complement strand
TGTCCCGTGGATGCAGATGGAGGGGTTAGTCCGGTCTGAATTATGTTACTAACCGAGGGAAAGTCGGTACCTTCATTTGACGGGTTTTGCAGCCAAATTGAGGTACCCCAATTTTCCCTGTCAGCAGACCCTTTTCCCAGTCAATGAACCCCCCGTGCTTGGGCACGGAGCTTGCGGAGTGATACCACAAGCTAAGGGGGGCCGGTCTCTAGGCCCTACCCAAGTACCACTCTGTGACCATGTAAAGAGTTAAAGGGCTTTATTAAGGTATAGGTTGCTAAGGGTGAGAAGGTTAAGGCTGAAATTAGCTTAGATAAGTACGCTGTGTTATACTAGAACGAGGAGGAGGAGAAGTGGCTTGCCGAAAAAGGTTCTTTTAAGGTAATTATATCGCAGAGTGTAAACCCGAAAGATGAAGTTATACAGAAGGAGTTCAAATTAGAGAGGGACGTGTATTGGATAGGGGTATAGACAAGTGTGACGAGACATATGGATGACTCATGCGAAAGTACGTCAACTACCGGGAAGACTCTTAGAGACTAAGGTATCACTAGCTCGTAGAGCACGGAATGGATAATTTGCGTCGGACTTCTAAGTGAGCACGAGTCGTTCCTGATTCTCCTATTAAGAATTAGTTTAAATCCTAGGGTAAGATGAGTGCTGGATATCCGCCACCTTGACGACAAAAGACCAAATTTGCCCGACGATTCATTTTCTTGCAACAGTTGATGCTTATTAATCATATTAGCTAATCGAGATGAATTCCATGGGAGCTAGAGCTAACACGACGAGCCAAAAGTTAAACGAAGACTCTAAACGAATCTATACGAAGCTAAACGAGGCTGCCTTGCTAAAGAGCGAGAGACGCAACGAATGGGAGATGGTCAATGCATCAAGCCCCCCCTTGTGATCGGAATTCATTCATCATATGCAAGGCTAGAGCGAGACAATGCTTCTTTTTGTTCCTCATTCTTTTCTACCTCGTTCATCTCCCTACCAATCTTGATTCTCATCTACTTGTGAATACGACTCGATAAGAGGCTATTGCCATCATGTCGGACCAGGAAGCTCCGCCGATACCACGCCCCACACGCAGGCCACACAGAAAATCCAAGACGGGCTGCCACGACTGCCGAAAACGTCGTGTCAAGGTGAGCTTATCTCTACTCCCCCGCGCCTTCTCGTCACCACTCGTTTACTCAAGGCTTTTCTCCAGTGCAGCGAGGAGCGTCCAAGCTGCCGTCAATGCGTGCGACAAAGTGTCTGCTGCCAGTACCCAGACCAGCTTGCACGAGCATCTACAACCAGCCCATCCACGTCGATACCAGCCTTGCCGGACTCTCCTGGGAAATTCTGCTTTTCTCAGTCACCCTCGCGAGAATCAGAGACGACCCCCAAGACCACGCCGTTTGACCTTCATGATCATGCCTCGACCGACGAACTCAGACTAAGTGATCTACGTCTGTTTCACCACTGGATATTATCTACCAGCCTTGGCATGTCCAAATGGCCCAAGGATTGCTACATATGGCAAGCAATACTTCCTCAGATCGGTTTCCAATACTCTTTTGTGTTACACGCCATGATGGGCCTCGCTGCTTTGCACATTGCCTCCCATGATACGCCTGAGAAAAAGTCCATGTGGATGGCTGGCGTTTACCATTATAGCCAGGCCCTACGTGGTTTCCAAAATGAGATCGCCAATATCACCGAGCAGAACAGCGAAGCGCTCTTCATGTGGTCGGTATGCAACATCATGTACACTTTCGCCATGTCGAACCTGCTTCGACAAGCTCCAGACGCCGTTATCCCCTCTACGACGTCAACACAATATGATAAGATACTCGGAGCTGAATTGACTCCCATGATTCGCGGTGTGGATGCCGTTCTTGTGCCTACTCATAATTTTATTCGCTTAGGCAGGATGAAAGCCATGATGAGCCTCGGAAATTGGTGTTGGAAAACTGGGAATCCCCCTTATCTTCAGGATTCAGACTGTTAGTCTGAAAGTCTTAGATTTAAAGTTCAAAGTCCTAGATGAAATCATCTAGAGATATAAACCCGAGAAGAACTCTCATCTCAACAATGTATAACCAAGTTTCATAAAATATATATTTTCACCCAGCACTACTGCGCAATATAAACAACAAAGAAGAATTGTCCGTATAATTACCATGTTCGGCTGACTTAAGTCAAGAGCGGGGTAAAAACTTAATTTCTCTAACAAGTTAACATTTGTTATCTTTAATCAGTGGGCAGTTGACCATTCTTTAATTGAATTGGCGTTTGATTCTAAAGATCAGTAACAGAGACACCTCTCCCTAAGTGTCTACATCATGACAGAGACAAAGGTACTTAAGTTACAATGATGTTACAAACAGAGAGGATGTCCTCTGATAATGCCTACCTCATTTATCAAGTTTTAGACTCTCAAATCTGCTCACCACGCTCCAATCCACCTGTGTCCCTGCGCCATTCTTGGCCATCCACACACCTTCTTCGCGACGCTCCTGCGCAATCGCTTTGCGGGTCGAGCCGTGCACCGCTGTCCGCAAGCTCTTGCTGATGCCCGCGCTGGGATAAGCAAACACCCCAAACATGCCAGCGCCGCTCTTGGTCGCTAGACTCATCACCCCCTTTCCGACGCCCTTGACAGCCCCCAGAGCGCCTTCCTTCCTAGCACCCTTGTATGGCTGCGTCACGACGTCGCTGAGGCCGTCGATAAACCCCCACGCAAATGTCTTGCCTGCAACAACCATGCCGCTTTTAACATCGGTCACAGGGCCATGATCGCGCACGCTGCCGCCGTAGTATTGCGGTACTGACTTTAGACCCTCTGTCAGAGCAAGCGGAACATCGACCACCATGCCTTTCAGAGCCGTGGGGCCGACCTTGCCTATACTCTTGGCTGACGCGCCTGCCATTTTACCAGCCAGCGAGCCAGAGTGTTCGCTTCTTGGTCGCATCGAGTCGTCCGACAACCGGTCCGGCATGAGCTGGCCGCCGTCTCTGGCCTTCTCCTGGATGCTGGGAGGACCTCGGGCCTGGGCTCTCTTCAACTCGCGAGCACGTCGCTGCTTCTCGTCTCGGTATTCCTCAACTGGTTTGGTAACCATACCGGTGATAGAACCGGCCATTCCGGTTGCTGTTGCCATGACCGCCGAGGCGCCCCCTGAAATGGGATCCCATCGCGTGGTTTCAATGAAGATAGGGTTGCTCTGATAGCTGTGACGAGCCAGTCAGCAAGGTAGGTGATGGTGGAGCGCATCAAAGGGAGAGGTTTAGTTACTCACAGCTTCAAGTGTTTAGCCTCGATCGACTTGGTGGAAACGAGAAACTCTGCAGCGACCTTGGAAAGCTTGATTGGATGTTTCGATTTACTATACAACCATGTAGCAGGCTCACTCGAGATCAGGTCGCACGGGATCCGCTCCAAGGGTAACTGTCTGTGAAATGACTGCACAGCAGCACGGACGCCTTCCTCGGATGCCATCATGGCGGCGATGGATGCGGCAGCAGCCGCAGCCTCTTGAGAGAGACAGTAGCGAATGGCTTCGGAAAGATTGTCCGCCGACAGTTCTGCATGGGGTATCGGGATGGGGCCTGCGCCTGCGTTGGCTACCATCTGACCCCAGAAGGGCTGGCTGATGGTCGCGGATTAGCCTGGATCACAGGACCGAAACAGTGGCCGCTTAGCAACTTACTCGCCGAAAAAAGGGACAATGGTCGTGGGCTTTCCGTTTCTCAGTCCGCATGCTGTGGTTCCCGCACCTCCGTGATGAACCACTGCGGCAACATGCTGGAAGAGCCATTCGTGGGGACAGTCTCCTATCCAGTATATGTTTTCATTCTCCGAGCCCACGAGGTCAGACCAGCCTTTGGAGATAATGGCGCGGGCACCAGTGGCGTGAACAGCATCCAGGATAATGCCAATTATCCTCTCTGGATTCTCTAACACGATACTACCAAAACCAATATAGACTGGAGGCGGACCGGCCTCGAGAAATCGGACAAGGTCTGTTGGGGGAGAATATCGAGGGGGGTCGCGAAAGAAGAACCCGCAAACGTCTGTATACAGATGTTAGTGGTAACCAGGGCATGTACTTGTCGCATAGGGATGTCAGACCAATGTGCGAAGCCCAGTCGACAGGCTTCGGCACTAAAGCCGGTGACCAGCAGTATGTGAACGGTATTTTCAACGTCTGTGTTAGCATAGGCGCATCAAACATGGCCACCTCTTCTAGATCTATGGACCTTCGCCAGTTATTGATAAGGTCACCTAGCCTTGCGGTCAAAGTAATTAGCAGGAGGATACCTAAAGTGGCTACTGGAGAGAAGGAGAAACAAGCTTACCCTTGCCAAGTCAACCACTCGACAACGCTATAGGAGATATAATTCTCAAGTCGAGGATCGCTGCCGACGTTCTTAAGGTTCGCAAGCGGGTGTGGGAAAGCCCTAGTGTTGCTCCAAGGCATCGTAAACATGAGGTGTACAGGAATGCCGAGCGCCTGGGCGCAGTGGATATGTGCGAAGCTAGGGGGATTGGCTATTATAGCATCAGCTACAAAAGGCAGGCCAGTCAAAGGATCAGGTCTTAAGCATGAATGCCAGAACTTCTCGAGCATCTCCTGGACCATATAACGCTTCTGCTGGATCTCTCCAGCCGCCAAACTCTTCATACTTGGTATAAGACCTGGGTTCTTAACCATATAGGCCATTAATTCAGCCGGGTCGCCGCCGATAGGGTAAAACTCTAGTTCTGAACCCCGTACGAAGTTCTCGAACGTATCGTGGGTTGCCAGGCGAACACGGTGGCCGTATCGTTGGAGCTCGTTGCCGAGAGCGATAAATGGCTGTACGTCTCCTCTGCTGCCCACAACTTGAATGACGATGTTGAGTTTCGTAGCCCATGACTTGTTCTGCGGTTCAGCCTCCTCATACGCTGGAGCCGGGGTGCCTGGATGCTCGTCCTTTTCGGGCGGCGTTTGGTAGAGGTAGGTGAGGCTGCGAACCAGCTTCGAATCGCAATCGATATCGACCCGTGCATCATCTGTAGGACTGGTGAGTAGAGAGACAATCAACGGAATGGAGAGAATACCTCGAGTTTTGACGTCGTTCCCAAGAAAGTTAGCGAAAATAGATGGCAAGGACCCCGCTACCACAGGCTCGGCGGGTAACTCTGCAGCATGTGCCAGGTTGCCGGTGCTGGCAGCCTGTCTCAAGCTCGAATAAGGCGGCGCCGGAGAAGTTGGGCTCAAATATGGAGTGTCGTCGCCGGCCAACTCATATCGAATGGTGTCCCGTTTCTTGTCGGCCATTGTTGTTGCTGTCACTTCTGCTAAAACCGAATGGCAACCATGGCCGATGCAATGATGGGGATAATAAATTAGAGTGCGAAAGAAAGTGCAGCCACAATAACATGAGTCGTCAACGATAATTTGTCTGTTCATACGTCGTCAATGGCGTGGCGCAGCTGCCAAAAGCTGGCAGGTGTCAAGCAACCTTTACCAGCTCGTACCTGCTTCGTATCTCGTTCGCGATTTAGGCCGCTCCCGAAAGAGCCTAGCTTGCATCTCTGAGAAATGTAACTGCCGAGAGGTGACAGGTACAGTTGCTAGGGTTAAAAACGAGTGGTTCTGAGACCGACAGATACTGTATGTTTCATTCCCCCCTCCACTTATTTTTCCTCTACTTTTAGCCATTTGTGTATTTATTCTTTTACCTATACAGCTTAGCTACGGATGGATTTCCACAACTTCTTTCGGCCATGCCATCCACCGGCACCAGTATTATCCGAGCAGCTGGTTAGCCACGTCTACCATGTCCCGCCCCCACCCTTCCATAAACCAGTAATCGTCTAAAGCATGGAATAAGGTACCAAGATACGCAAAGATTAGCAAGGCAGGGGGCTGCCGCTGTTGTAGCAGCTCAAAGTACTCCTCCGGAGCAAAGTGCAGCCAGATGAAGGGTGCCGACCAAGTCTGATTATATCCCCATTGAGCCAGAACCTCGCTGCTCATAGTTGCGAATTGCCTCATGTAGGCATTACATTTCCGAAGAAGGTACAGTGCTTTGTCGTAGATATGTACATCCCCACTGCGATGCCATACCCCCTGGATACTGCGAAAGTGGGCGTCTCCGACCACTGATTGATGGCTTGGATCCAGCTCCTCCCAGTTGCCAAGACCCAGCATGGGACTCAGGGGTCCGCGACGCACTCTCTCATATACCGGCTGGAGCACAGCTTCGACACCGCGTATCGCTGGAATCCACTCGGCTCCCAGGATACGAGACTTACGGTCGACAGAAAGGTCATCGCACAAAGGCCCGAAATTACCAAATACATACAGAATGTTTAGCGATGTGCATACAAACAGAGCGTCACTGTTGTCGTCGCTCATTTGGCTTATTCCTTGCTGAAATCCTTGCAGTGCTATGTTGTGATGATAGGCTGCGATACAGACAAGCCGCTGTCTGTCAGGCGACTGCCTGTACGCGAGGTGCAAGGCTGCCAGGCTAAGGATGCCATGCATCACAAAAGGATGTTGGAACGCGATCTGAGGAAACAGTCTTTGCCAATAATGGTCCCCACCAGAGGATTTCACAATATCTAAACTTGCGGATAGGGTCCAGTGGTGCAGCAGAGCCAGGTCATCGATCATGAAGGTTGCCGCCGATGGGGCTGACGTCTCATCGCTCTCGATAAGATTGGGGACCAAAAGGGAAGACGTGAATGATGTTTCATCAGCCTGCAAAGCCGAGGCGCTGGGTCCGATAGTGAAGTGGTCGCTGCTCGGTGTTAGGCAGGGAGTGGCTACCTTTGTGGATGGACAGACGCATGGAAGGTTATGTCGAACACAAGCCGTGCAAGTCGGTTTCTTTTCATCACACTACAGCACGAAATTAGAATGCAATCAAGGATAGCTGCTAGATGGAATGTTGGGATGGAAAGGCCAGAGAAAGAGTGGCAAGAAAACGTGCCTTGATTCGTCGCCTCCTACATTCGGCGCATCCCGTTTTTGACTTCTTGTGTGGGCGTCTCCGGCCAGTTGATGGCTGGTCCGGCGTCTGCATCAGTGATCCCTTGAGACTCGTGTTCTCGTATTCAAAAAGGGGAGTTCCAAAAGCGAGATCGATAGCGAGAAAAAGAAAATGCAGGTGGGTCAGGTGGACAAAGTAGGAGGGAACGAGATACAATAGAACGATAAACGAGAAAAAGAAGTGCAGGAAACGAACCAGCCATCCCTTGGCATGGCATGTGCGTTAGTGTATATTAATAATGACGAGACCAGATTTAATTACAAGCGGGGCAAGCCCACTAAGTAAACTTAGTTGGCCACTAATATCAGCCACCCTAAAGCCGGCCAGATTAATGCAATACTACAAAGTATATATTATCTCAGAGTGCCCACAAGCCTGCACCGCGTACCTCGCCCCACACCACCCCTGACATCACGAGGGTGCGAGCGGGGTACGGAAAGTTAGTTCAATAAAGCAATTCCCGCCAAAACACCATACAAATCATCTTAAAGCCAATAATGAATTCCCAATCAATTCTAGAAGAGAGTCAGGCACTTAATGCCTATGATGACAAGAGCTTTATTAAGGAGGATCACAGTCATCAGCTGCACCCAAATGACCCTACCCGGATAGCTGTTTTTCCGGCCGAAACTGACCGCGGCACCAACTTCGAGCCTTTCTACGTAGAAACACGCAACTTTCGCATCAGCACACTGCCGCCAATACCTCCGCAGCTATTCTAGCTTTTCCTTCCTATTTCCCTCGTTAAGAAACGGGTCTAATATACTAAAAGCTGGATCTTGTGGCTTAAGGAAAATGACGTTGTTAATAGCTGGAAGCACCCGATGACAAAAAATACAAGGCTGCGAGCTTGGCAAGGAACCTCTATTTCAGAAGTATATGTCTGGCTTGGAATGCTAATTTATATGGGTATACATAAAGAAAAGACAATTAAGAGCCACTGGAGTACCCCGAAGCCGGGGCAGCAACGCCCTAAACACTCAATTATCAAGTTCATGCCATATTAGAAGTTTTAGATCCTTTATCGTTACCTTTGCCCCTTTGACCACACCAAGATCGATGAGACTGGGCCTCTTCCGAAGGTATTCCAAGCTTGTGATAAGTGATCTGATTATATATAGGCCACGTCTGCGGAGATCTTCTTCCCGGGCTCTCATCTGGCTGTGGATGAGTGTATGATCCGCTATACGGGCAGATCTAACGAGACAACAGTCGTCAAGGGCAAGCCTATCCCCTTAGGGTTCAAGATCTGGGTCATCGCACAACACGGCTTCTTTATTCACTGGCTGTGGCACATCAAAGGTGCAAAATACGGTGCCGTTGGTGTTGAGCTTCTAAAGCCGAAGTCATCCTCACGACGTCGCGGCAAGAGGGCATTACAAGCACCAAAGAAGGAGCCCAAAGAAGAATACAAGCCTATCACCTTAAACTCGACCCAAGGCGTCGTTGTTGCCCTAGCAAATACACTACCAAAAGCGACTTATCACGTCTTTGTGGATAACCTCTTCTCGTCGGCAGACCTCTTCCGCAGCCTCCGCACACATGGCCACGGGGCCACAGGCACAGCCCGGCCTAACTGTGGCATACACAAGGAGCTTCAACGGGATAAGAAGGCTAATAGGGGGGCTGTGACCTGCTATGACTTTAACCAGGTCAAGATAATCCCAACCCCTAATAATAAGGTATTAATCTAAGACACATTTCTATGTGAATTCCTTACTAATATGTCCTTATGCTATCTAATTAGGTCAATTAGATTACTTAGAAAGATAATAGCCTTATATTATTCCTTACAACCGTTTTTACAGGCGAGGAGCGTGTCTGCCGGAAGAGGAAGAAGCCGTCCTCACAGAAGCCCGAGGCCAAGCCAATACGCCGCTTTTTTGGTGACGAAGCTGTCAAAGTCATCTCAATCCCGACAGTCGCTGCTGCTTATAACGACGAGATAAATCACATTGATCGGGGTGACCAGTTGAGGTTATATTATGCATATGATTATCCCTTACGCCGGGGCCCTTGGCAGGCTCTCTGTTGGACTTTCCTTCTTGATGTAGTGCTTATTAACAGCTATCTTGCTCAGCTTCACGGGCCACAGCCAAATTGGGAGAGATATACGAATCACAGAGAGTGGCGAGAGTGCATTTTCAACGCCTTATTAAATGAATATCATGGAGAAAGCCAGTCAAGGCAGAGGTATCGAGCTGGCGACGAATCCGACCCTGAAATACAGCAACAAGAACATAATCTTATCCGCTGGAAGACAAATCAAGATTGCCTCGCTTATCAAGGATATCGGCAAGGCAAAATAAGGTCAAAGGGCAAAAGGAAGCCTCTCGGGACGGTCAACAGCAACATCACGAGATTACAGACGAGATTTTGGTGTAGTGTATGCAAAGTCGCACTTTGTAATAATAGGAGGTGTTGGTACATTTATTACCATAGAGAAATAGGTGGAAGCTAATGTATCTCTTCTTTGGCGCATTTTAATTGGCCCCACCCCCTGCAGATACCTCAGTGCAGGCTTGTAGGCACTCATAAGATAAAAGATTGTCTTTTATAATATAGTATTTGATTTTTTCTATTAAATTAAATACTTTATTAGTAGTTACTTAGTAATATAAATAAATAAAGCTCTTAATTTTTCATTTTTCATTTGTTTAGTTTATTACTACTCTTAGTAAGATAACTTATATAATTAGTTATATCTACCATCCACAACCCTTCTTTCGGCATAACCCCTCTCTCGGCAAGCAAAATAAAAAAAGCTTCACCAAAACTCATCAACTTCACTTACACAAATATTGGCGAAAATAAATAGCTACTTGGAGGACAATGCCTTTGCTGATTATAGAAATGATTGGAGTTAACGATTGTAGCCCTCTAAGGCTGTGCGGGGTACGCGATGTCTGCATACCGTGCTAACGTAATCCATAAGCGAGCGCCGCAGACAAGCGAGCGCCGCACTGCACTGTATAGCTAAAAATAGCTTACCCTATAGTAATTAAAACCTTAAATAAAATAGCTAAAAACATAGAAAAAGTATTTTTAGTAATAGTATAGTAATAGTTATATTATATATTTTTCCTAGATTTTTAAAAAAAATTCCTTTATAAAGAAAAGCTTAATTATACAGTGTATTATATAGTGTAAATAGGTTTTAAAGTTTACAGCTATATAGGATTTTCTTAAATTTCTTTAGAAGATAAAATAGCTTATTTTAAGACTTATATATATGCTATTAAAATTATAGCTATTTTAGGCTTAGTTTGGATTTTCAAAGAGTTTTTTAAAAACCGGATTTAAGGTGTATAGGGTAGTGCGGCGCTCGCTTGTCTGCGGCGCTCGCTTATGGATTACGTTATGGAAATAGTGTTAATTCAATCATCAAGTTCCTCACCGCTCTTTTCTATGTTTTTTGGCACTTTTCTGCGACAACGACAAAAAAAAAGGCCTAGATCGAGACTTTGATGGAAATATACAGAGGAAGACATGGCAGAGGCTATATTGGATGTTACTGACGATGGCTTTTCGCCCCCTCAAGCCGCTCATAGACGGGGAGTGCCTCGGAGCACTCTAATCGACAGACTTAACGGCCGCGGGGCCGTGAAAGAGCAGATCCACCCTCATCGACGCTTGTCCAAGAGCCAAGAGGATAGGCTGGCTTTCTGGATTCTCCGTCAGGAGTCCTTGGGCTATTCTCCGTCCCATAGTCAGATCCGCGCTTGTGTCATGGGCTTGTTGAGGCAGCAGGGCGAACGTCCCAACTTGGGACGCAACTGGGTGACCAAGTTTATCAATCGCCGCGCAGACCTAAAGACGAAGATAGGGAGACGTCAAGAAGCCAAAAGGTTCGACTCTTTCACACCTAAAGCGGTTCATTGGTACTTTGATATCAGGGAGGGCCAATATGGTTGGATCAAGCCTGAAAACACCGTCAACGTTGATGAGGGGGGTATTATGACTGGTTTCGGCAAGCATTCACCTCTATTCCTTGTCAATTCTTGAATTTTGGCCGACTAACCCTCTGGGTTCAGGTCTAGATAGCCTGGTCGTTGGAAGCGCGGACCCGAGGCGCAAGGCCTTTCTCAAGGACCACATACTCGAAATTGGACTTCATTCATCGAAGCCATCACTGCTGACGGCCGCGTTTTGGTTCCTGGCATAATCTTCAAGGGGAAAGAACTCCAGAAACAGTGGTTTCTTGACGAGTTCAAGCAGATAGCAGACTGGTATTACATAACATCGCCCAACGGGTGGACTGATGACCACATTGGCATCGAATGGCTTGAAAGAGTTTATCTGCCCCAGACTACACCTGCTGACGAGTCAGACGCGAGACTGATCATTTTAGATGGTCATGGAAGCCATGCAACAGTATGTTCTCCATTTTCCCCACCTCAAGATCAGTGCTGAGTGATGGAAGGATGAATGGATGGCCACGTGCTTTTTGAACAACGTTTATTGCTGCTATCTGCCAGCACACTGCTCTCATGGACTCCAACCACTGGACAATAGAGTATTCAATGCCTCGAAGGCTGCATATCGACGAGAGTTGGAAAAGCTCGCCTCGTTGACTGATTCCGCTCCGATGGACAAGGTTAATTTCATCAGGGCCTACGCCAAGGCTCGTCGAGTTGGAATGACTGAGAAGAACATACTGTCTGGCTGGAGGGTCACTGGGAATTGGCCGATCTCACGTGCCAAAGCGCTGCGGCACCCAGAAATCCAGGAAGATAGGCCGAATGGCAGCCCAAGGGCGACTCCCGAGCCCAGGCCGTATTTTGACTCGGACGATACACCACAGACGAGCCGTCAAATTCGTGACCTCGGGCTGAACAAAACACCAAAGACGCGGAGACGGTATAACGTGATAGCCAAGGGCTTTGAGGCTCAACAGCAGACGGTAGCGGCGCATACGCTGAGGATCGCTAGCCTAGAGGAAGAATTGGCTCGGCTGAAGAGAGGGAAGAAGAGGAAGGCGGTGCCGAATCCTAACAAACGTTTTATGACTCTTGGAGAGACTCTAGCTGTTAAAGAGTCCATACCAGAAGGGGCGACTCAAAATATGCCTGTTGTGGTGGAATCTGTCCGTTCAAGCGAGCAGGAGTCAGAATCGGAGGCTGGCTCGGTCATAGAAGTCAGAGAGGAAACCACACCCCACCAACCCACCAGGCGGTCGGGGCGGCTGGTGAAAAGACCTAGGGTACAATAGATAAACCCTATTTATGATTTATGAAACGAAAAATTTCACGGATTTCTATCAATTTGGTCAAGTTCTGGGTAAGTGAAGTTGTTGATTTTTGGTGGTGGCTTTTTTATTTTGCTTGCCGAAAGAGGGGTTGTGGATGGTATTTTTTTAGAAGTATTTTAAAATGAGGATTTATTAACAGATTATGGTTTAAAAATATCATAATAAAAGCAGTTAGGTTATGTTATGTTATGTATATTTTTCGTCCGGGGGGCCGTAGGCCCCGAAAGTCCCCTGCTGGGGCACAGGACGTGCTGAGCTAGAGAATTGGGTATCTATCTATACGCTAATTACAGAAATACCAT
>JACTAS010000297.1:0-12666 GCA_014884825.1 Fusarium sp. 190-020-2 | reverse complement strand
GATTCGTGCCCGTAACAGCGCTGTAAGGCTTCTATAAGGCAGCTGTAGCACACCCATAATTGCTTGCATAGCGATTATGGCCCGATCTTTTGCCCTGTGGTTTAACGGCTTGTGCAACCGTTACAGTAGGTTAAAAGAAGAAGGTTAATTTAGCTACTAAGAGGTAAACCTATAGTCTTAAGTTATAATAAATTGCATTTTTATTTTAATGATAACTTCTTAAAGTTATTTTTAAATTCTTTACGTAAGGAGAATTAAGCTTTTAATTTATACCTTATATTAATTAATTTTTAAACTACTAAGAAATAGTCTCTTTTACCTTAGGGGAAATTATTAAACCTCTTTAAGAGATATAGCTCCTTATTAAGATAATAGGAATAAAAGGGATAAAGGCCTAAAAGCTCAAAGACCTTATAGCTAAAGATGATAAGATTAATATGCTTGTTATTATTATTAATATTTAACTTAAAAACTATACTTCTTTGAATATCTTTTAGATATATAAATATTACAGCCATAAAAGGTTGAAGTTAATATAAAGCCTAATTATATATTCAACCTTATATTTTTATAACTACACTTGTCGATCGGAAAAAGCGGCTGGAAAACAATGGTATGGTAAGCAAGTCTCAAGTACAATGCTCAGTGAAGTACTGCGTGATGGCGCGACCACAACACACCATGTCCGTCTCTCTCTCCCACGTCGGTGCCAGGCAGCTTTTCCACTTGACTGCGAGATAGCACTCTCCATCATTGGATTCATAATGGCCTACGATCTGATCAAAGTTCTTTTCGGGGTCCTCAGAATTGAAGGGCGACGGCTGGGCGGTGTCCTGCCACATTCGTGGCCCTGACCCATCGTCAAAAACCCATAGAAGGCAGTCTGGGCTCGTCCAGTCCGATGAAGTCGCATCTAAAGTCTCTGCACAAACACCATAAAAGACCCATGGCCCAACTTGAGTAGTTACGAGGATGTCCTTTATCACGACGTGGGCAGACCAGGGAGTGCGTATATGGGCACCTTCCTCGACGCATTGTAGGCACCTCAGGGCTGCCATCGTATGTAGCAAAGTTTGATTACGATTTTTATGTTAGAGGTAACTTTAGTTTAGTAGCAGGCATGTAAACGACATTGTTTCTTATAGTCCAAATGCTTTAGGGAAATACCTGTTTATATACCCTACGACCACAGGTCCATGCGATCCGTGTGGGAACTATTGATGGAATGACAGACGAGCTCTTTCTGAGACTGTTTAGGTTGCCAGAATTTGAAGTCCCTTTACTTGTATCAAGAGGCTGTTTTCTGGTTCGAGCCTGATTACGTCGTGAAGCTTGGTTGCGAGGCCAGAAATCGCCGCAATTGGACGTATCGGGACGATACGTGGTAAAGCTGTTCCTTCGCCGCTCGCAGTATTATGCAGACAAGAATTCTAGAACACAAGTATTCATTAACTCATCGTAGTGAAATTTGGACGGCCTGCCCTATTCCATCACCAAAGGTCTCTACGAGTTCCAGAAGGCGTGGTAATGGACGTATATAGTATACATTTGGATTCTCCGCTGTATGATAGAGTGCACTTTGAACCAACTGGCATCATACATGAAAATTTATCCCTGCATAGTAAGGAGTCGATGGGTCAGGCTCGAAGTTACAGAAGGCAACAGATATGACATGTATGAGATAAAATTCCATACATATCAACCCTAGGTTGCCAGGACTCACTTCTCCCCTATCCGTGTTGCATCGTTACACTACCAAGAAGAATGAGTCGTTTGAGTGACGTCTTTCCACAGTTGAAATCGACACTATCACTTGGGTTCGCTTTCCTTACTGTATGATAAAAATCATACATTCATCCACTAATCATATTATCCCTAATATTTAGGACCACAGCATCGTTTCTCAGGCCTCGAGCAGCTCCACATCAAGTGAAGTTAATCCAGCCGTCGGAGACCTTACTGTATAATTAGGCAAAGACCTTGAAATATACAAACGATTTGATTCACACTACCATCATTGTCTAGGACTGCCCTATATCAACCCAATTTGTTCATATGAGAGGCCAGTTCCTGGAGCAAGTGCGGCACCTGACGGCAACAAGAGGTTAATCAAGTATATATATATATACATATATAAAACGAAATCCTTTGCGAATATTTGCACACTCGGTTTCTCACACGATATGCACTGACGAAGTAGAACTCCGTTCCAAGCCACTAGTCATGGTCTAAGCTCATAATTATACGGAATAGGAAGACTCCAGAGTTTCAAATCGGGAGTCACGCCAGGCGATGACACCGTGCTTCTCCCTTTAGGATTTTATCGTTTCATTCTATATCCCATAATCACTTGTGATCCACGATCCGTCATCGCACCAACGCCTCGGTCGTTACAATGCCTCATTCCCCAAACGAAGCGTGCTGCGATTCGAGCCATCTCTACACTCCATAGTGTTGTTATGAAGGAGTGTATGGGAGGCCCGCAGGGATTTGACACTACCTCGAGGGCTCAGGCTCTGCTCGCCAACAATTGGCTGCGCTCGCCTCTTTCCAAAGGTTTACAACAGATGATGACTTAGGCGGCTGATTAGAAGGCTCTGTGTAGCTTTGACTTGTTGGTTCAAATCGACTAACTGATATCGTAGCTCAACTTCGGTAGGTAAGAATTTTCAGTTATCCGGCCCAACCTTAGTCACCCTCACAGCCGAAACCCCGGAAGCGGCAGCGTACCGAATCATTGAGCTATTCTGATCCACAATTAGCCTCAGGTACCACGCTACAAACGGATGTCGTGAACACTATCCCTCACACGACTGTTCACCAGTGGAACTCAGAGCTTGACCCAAGCCTCCTCATATTTAAAATCGAGACGCGATACGAATATGCATATCTGATCTTTAGGGGAGATCTTGGTAGTATAGTTGGTCGGAAGGCTTACCAAATCGCAAACAAGATGGAAATCTCTGCTTTCCTGTCAAATTGGGGCGCGGCAACAACTAGAAAGCCGACAAAATGATTACAACGCTGCAGATGCAGTAGAGAAGATCACATCAAGACAGTCGACGCACACGCTCCTGTAACAGTTTATTCTACTCTTTACGCCTTCCCAAGGTCCTTGGGCTTTCTGACCCGCACAGTAGCTAACGGGCCAAGTCAGTCAGGCCATCCGGACAACTTTGCTCTCTCAGACTCATAGAGGAACCAGTTTTCGAGTAAGACCTGGAGGCACGCAGCGACGTCATACCTATGTCCGCTGCCTGTGTTAAGAATATCCATGCCCTCTTTCAGAATGGATAGATCGTCACTATTGAGTTGTTAAATGGCGGCGCTAGCCGGAATCTTGAGCTGGATGCTTAGAACTTGAGCAGCGACCAGTCTGGGATAGGAACAATTTCACCGTTTACTGTTGCCGTCTAAGTGAAGCGATTTTACTTTCCCCTGACTTTCTTATTCTCATGTATCCGGACTGGTAGTCTGAACCCTCTGACTTGCAACATCTGCATACGTTCTGCAGAAGAGAATATCTCTGATCAAAACACTTCTATCCTAGTTTGTCGAAAGAAGAAGCAATGTGGAAGGCACCCGATGACACTAGTCCAGTCAAGACTTGCAAAGCCCCCCTCCCTTACTTGGCCCTTCTGCTGCCTATCTTGTTTGCACGCCGCTCTGAGGTTGCAGTTCATCGAGATTCGACATTCATAGCCAGGGATACGTTCTGGGATGTACCGACTTGCCCTTGGTGAGGCATCTTACCTTAACCCTGTCATCTATGCCCTCTCCCCTAGCCACGATGCAGGACACGCTTGTGGGACGATTTAGTACTTAAGGGAGTGATATCTCCCCTCGATTCTCGTATCCCAACTTCCTTCTTCACCACCTCCACACCGTCTTTGTTACATACTCTACTGGGTACCAAGCTGATTCAGTCTCCCTCAACTTGGGTATACATGGTCCTTGCTCCAAAGCACTTTTCATCTTTCCCCTCCTCTTATTGACCATCTACTCAACCCCGGAAAAGTCGATACCATGACTGGCTTGCTGGTTTCTTCTGGCTCGAGTACCAAGGCCGTCGTTGACATAACCAAAAACTTCCTAAGATGCTACAAGAATCGCACTTTGGCAAAACAGTCGATAGTCGTTCCTGAGCTCGTGTATCCCACCAAATCCTTCAGCATTTCCCTTGATGGGAAACTGCTCTATTCCCCCCCTAGTAGCACGAAGCTCGAGATCTCCCCACTAGCATGTGCCGTCATTGAAGGAGAAAGCACGGTGATTTCTGCGCTCCTGGCCAGTTTGAAGCAGAGCATGCAGAGCACGCAGTTTCAGGATGAGATCGACAATGCTCTGTTTCTGGCTGACTTTTTCGGACAGGAAGAAGCGAGCGATTTGCTTCTGGAATACAGACCAGACCCAGGACGTAAGCATTCGTCCAATGGTCTACATGGTGCCGCAGGCCGGGGGCTTGAGGAAGAGATCCTCGAATATATCTGGTTTTCTGGCGCTGACCCTGATGTTTTGGATGGGTTTGGCGCTACGCCAATCATGTATGCGATGCAGTTGCCGGCACCGCATGATTGGGAGATCATCGAGCTTCTCATTGAGGAAGGAGCGGATCCATGCTACGGTATCTGTATTGGTGGCGTCTCTTGGCCCTATCCCGACATCTCAAAGGGTATGGGCAAGCCGGATCTAACGAAGCTATTGGAAGAAGCAATCTTGGATATGTCAGAAGACGAGGAAACAGATGTCCCGTCGCGGTGTTGATCAACTTGCGCGAGTGATATGGCTGTGTCCATGCCCATGCTTTCCTATGAATATCTTGTTGAGTTGTTAGGTAGTTACAAATGCTTATCTACTAAGTACCGATTTTATTCTTCTCTTGTCTCATACTCCTCTTAGACATACTCAGCTTTGCACCAGCCATACAATGAATGATCTAGTATACGTTGGATTGCCGTCATGCAACCACCAAAGCATTGTTGTGTTCTTCGTCATGATCACGTTGGTTGCCGGTGCCTCCAGGTTGCCACAAGCGCTTGTAAGTCACCTAGAATCTCTGCTCTACCCTGAGCACATATGTCCTTGCGAATTGGTTTTAGGTCTACCGCCGAACGATGAGCTACTACATTCTTCGGAAAGTCAAAAGCATTGTTATGCCGGAGCTGCTTCGTAAGGGCTACGAAATTACTGACCGGAGCAACACTAGAGGAGAACGGTGTTACGAGAGTTGAACGAGAAGAGGGCTTGCATAGCGGAACTAAGGGAAACCCCACCCAATTCAATGTGATACCGAGACGTTTATACCCGTTGGCTACCATCTACATCTGGGATCCGCCGCCTTGCACATATCGAACATTCTCTGAGGAATAGTTCTAACAGAGACCGTACCCTACCAATGGTTCCTGCCCAGTCGCTCTTAACAGTGCCACGCGGACAATCGTATACTCAAAAGCCAAGTCCCCAATAAGTTCTGTGAATACCATAAATGGGTGCCGAATACAACGGCCTGCTCACAAGATGCTTACTCCAAGAAAATAGGATCCCCTAGAATTCGGATGCTTTCTTGTGTCACCACCTCATAAACTATACCTGCCGCTCCCACCGTCCAGGATGCCGCCCCGGACGACAAAAATGGGGCTACAGCTAGTGCACAAGGAGGGAAGGCGGCTGATGCGACTACACAACCAGTAGCACACACGATGGAGCCACAAAACCCTACGAACCCGCCCATTATCGCTGGGGTCCCACCACGATGGGGCAAGAGACCGATAAAGTTAAGATGCAGCCTCTCCTCACGTGGATCTCGACAAAGGGCAAACCACACAAGGTCAGTACCTCGATGCCGCCCGCCGGTAACGACCAGCGGCAGCAGTTCGTCAGCAAAGGCAATGGAATGGTCCATCACAAGCGGGTAGTAGGCCGGAATGACGAGATGAAACACGGCGACACGCCCGTAATCGGTCGTTGCAATAAGAGCTTCTCCATCGGCTCTCATTCTGAGGCAAATCGTCGCAAGATCATGATGATAGCCACCAAATGCAGTACCAAGGGGATCTTCTGTCTGTCTTCCTCCGAATGCAGGATGCCAATCGCTGTCCGGGTGCCAGATGTAGAAGAAGTGGTGTTGACCATCCTGCGCACCGTCGACGGCAGCCAGCTCGTTTTGTACGAAGCGATGCACGTAAGATCCGAACCCACCGTTGTCCCAACCTTGTACCTTGGCGACGTTTGCAATCGCGAGTTCGATCGTATGCCATCGAGGCTTGCACCGACTCTTCTGATGGCACTTGCGAGATCCAACAGTACCAAAGGTATAGAGCCCAGGGCGGCGGCCTCGAAGTAGGTTAGGAAGGCTGGGGTCGAATTGAACGCATTGGGGACGACCTAATTTCTCTCGCTTGAATGCTGTTGAGTGATTGTGGTAGAGCGTCCCGTATCTCCTGGTACGTCTGCTCTTGTTGCCTCGAAGCTCTCCGTTCTGCCCACTGCGTCAGCACCTGGGATAGCCCTAGCAGTGCGGATAGCCCGTGTCGAAGAGCGAATTGGAGAGCCCGCTGAAGAGCCTGCTCTCGAGTCAGAGTTCTAGCAATAGTAGTCGGAACAGCGAGGCCATTTTGATGATTGTCACGATCAGGTAGAAGAAGTATTTGTGGGAGCCTCCAGCGTTGTCTTTCGTAATGCCTCGTTGTCCGGTGGCGAACCGTTGTCCAAGATGGTGGAGGAAAAACTACAAGGTGAGATCAAGTATGGGCATAAGCAAGAACCCCAACATGCAGCATCATCAATAACTATGAAGAGGGGTAATCCAAGCCCGCCGGTCTTGCATGTGGCCGCTTGAGACGTGCATGTCGTCGGCCAACCAAACACCTACACGAATGGTCGTTGGATGCATGGACGCCGAAAGTACTTCAGCTGTTTGGTGTGCCATTGGGTGGTTATGAGAAGGACCAACAATAATTGCCAGGTGTTGTGTTGTGCTGGGAAATGAGGTCTGTTGCCCGCTGGTGAGTCCAAGTGTTTTCGTTTGAACCTGCCTGGATGATCGTACCTTAGTTACCACTGCTTCTCGCTCTTGCCGGCCGTTCCCACGCGTCACGTGTCGCGGGAAACACGACACGCGATACGCGATACGCGTGCGTCATAGCTGATAGGCAGCTCCAGCGAGATACATCTCACACACAATTCATTAACAGGACATCCCGGATTTCATGCACAAATCCATCTCACACACAATTCACTAACAGGGCATCCGCATTTCATGCACATATTCACTTGGTAAACATTGACACATGTACCATGTACCTCGCATCGTACGCCCGCCTTTTCTGCAAGCCCAACCATGCACGCTCGCTTCAACTCCGAGCTCCTACCCGTCTCCACAAACGGCACTGCTAAGGACCACGCGATAGTTAGGCCTCGACGCTCTTGACCATGCTCTCCCCATCATTTTTTTTTTCGGCCACCATACCAGCCCGCATCTTGGTAGGACACAGCAACTGCGCAGCATCATCCAGCATCTGCTGAATGACCAAGGGCGTGCCGAATCTTGCCGTATAGAATGAGTAGATGACGACCGAGGCGCAACCCAAGCAAAGCAGGACACCCAATGTGAGCGAGATAAACTTGCATCGTCCTGCAAGCCTCGCATCACCAGCCGCCAGCTCAAAAAGTAGTGACCAGGTCCAGGTCAAGTACATCGTACGAATCGAGACACAGACAAACACCATCGCTATCCCGCCAAACGCCGCATACGTGAGCATCCTTCCTCGACTTCCATACATTCTGGTCACCGCAAAGGCCGGCACAGCACCCCTGATCATCAAAACAAGGAGTATCGTATCAAGGATAAGGTATCCCAAGACCTCCCTTGCTACCTTCTCCAGTCCCGACTCAATCAGGGCCGGCCAAAGCTGGTTTTGAGTACACCATGCCAGAAGGCTTGGCATCGCTGGCACGCCGACCAACAAGGTCAATTGGATGACCAAGAGCACGGATGCAAGCAAGTATCGCCCAAACCGCGACAGAGGTGTAGTGGCGTCCGGGAAGGGGTCTCTGTGGATGGACCAAAAGACAAATTTTCTGTCCCGTTGGCGAGCCATGTCAACGGCCTCGTTTATGGTTTTTTTCTTCTTTTTTTTTCTTCCTAATAGACAGCCAGGTCAATAAGCCTCTTGTCTAGATACAACAAGTTGTCTAAATAGGCATAGACGAGGAAAGCTTGGTGCAATGGCTGTGGCTGATTGAGAAGTTGGAGCCAGTTGCGTGCCTGCTGTCTTGATACTCACCTCGACCAATTGCCACACCCGTATTTATGCCCAACGGCCCTATTGCTCGACTGTATCAGGAGCCGAACTACACAGTTGCATAACGCTCCTTCATACAGCTCAAAAGTGACGCTTCATTTCATGGCAGTATGAATCAGAACGCGCGGCGGCTATTGGACTTCTCAGCCGTTCTTATTTGGTGAGTGGATCTCACGCTGCTTCTCGCTATGAGAGACGACCAACTACCTTGATGCGACAGAGCCGCCGTGACAATTTTGACCTGTATAGCCACGGCCAAGATCAGAAGTTGCTTCCATTGTAATGGGAAACCCGTGAGCATGAGCCTGGATATGGGATGAAAATCACTTACTGCAAAGCCCATCCATGCACGATGATCGTTATGCACATGGGGCCTCAACAGTTGTTCTCCTGATATGTCGATGCAATAGTTGGCAAGAGAAGCACAAGGATGGTTCATCAGCCTAATTGGAACATCATGAAGAATAAATAGCCATGGGACAAGTGTGGACAATTAAGGGTTTTAAAAACGCGCTCGGTCTGGGAGTACCCTGTACGAATGACACGAACCAGCTCTTTATTATGGGGATGTTGGAGAACAATGACGACGCTGTCATATTATTCGAAGACCTTGTACGCGATTATGAAAGCGTAGAGGTAGTAGAAATTTTAAATGGAAAGGGCGCAGTCATCATTGCTGATCCTCGCCTTGGTGGGACTTCTATGGTGGGTTTGCATGGTGAGCTGGAAACTGTAGTACAAATCACGGAAATAAAAGCGGAATACTATGAATAGATCAAAGACCGATAAGCCGATAACATTATCGATAGACCGAGTTCGGCAGATAAGCCGATAAGCATGGCGCTACCCACAATCTCCAGTCGCGCATCACATCCAACCACGGCGAATGGAACCAGAACCAGACAAACGAATTAAAAACTGGCTAGCAAGCTGCGACCACTCAGACAACGAACGACAACAACCTGGCAAGAAACGAAAGCTACTTGATCAAAACGATCATCTCCCTTCACCGGAAAAGTCGACAAGCGAGCCAGGTTCCTGCAACTGATTCATGTCGATCACCAGGCTATCTACTGTCACTGACATTGCTACCACTGCGCATCCTCTTCGGACTTTGTCGCAACTTCTTGCTGCCTGTTTGACCGTGTTTTGATAGAGCGATTTGGAGGAAGGCTGCAATTGGCATGCGGTTTAGGTCTTTACAGGCGTGTAAAGCGACGTACTGGTCAGCAATGCAGGCTTCGATAATTTCACAATCTATGCAGAACATATCTCTGTCATAAATTCGTTTCTGGGCTGTTTTGTGTTTGGGATTAAGGTATTGTGATGATAATATAAATGTGTTATTTATTGATTATCCTCGCTTTGCTGCGCCATAAACACGCCGATTAGATAAGGGAAGAGTTTATTCAGCGAATCGCTTAAGGCTACCCTATATCTAATACTTTTTACTCTTGCACTAGACCAAAAGCTACTCTAAGAAAAACATTATTGGCAGATTTAATCGTTTGAAATACGTCAGAAGCTATGCATAATATCGTTACATAAATAGTCGCCGATCAATTCGTATTGTAAGTGTCTACGATACCTGTTTTTTTCTTTCTTTATAGAGTCATCTGCATGTTTTCAACATGGTCAACACGAACGGCATCACCATTTCGGCATCGCATCAAGATATGGGCACCTTCATCAGAGAAAGTCAGGTCAACAAGTCCAAGTTAGTATCCGACTGGTTACTAAAGATTGAAAAGCCACCGGATGACTCAATACCTAAGGCAAAGCGCCGCAAAGCAAACTGCAACGAACGATATTTCAACACCGAAGATCCTTACCAAGTTACCATCGGATCCCTACACCGCCAAATTCATCTCATGATAGTCAACTTGTGGCAAATCCAACCCCCCAAAATCTCCAGGACGCTTCAAAACCTATGCCACGGAAACGCACCCGATCGATCACTGAGACGGTCGGTTCCGACGAAGAAGGAGACGCCATAGACGATACGCCCAAGGCGTCATCGAGAGGCTGGAGAAAGAAAGCACCAGGTTTGTCCCGGGGCTCAACGCCATCTCATGCCTCTTCTTCCGCAGCCTCGGGTGCTTCATCACCCATGAAACAGCTTCGATACGCAGCGACACAGGACGCTGGTTTTACAACCGTTCCATTTGTAGACAATGTTCAACGATTACCGCCTTCGCTGCGAAAGATGCGTCAAGAGCTCGTGAATATTCGATACGGTGCGGCCATGCTATCTCAAAGTATGCGGGAGGAGTTGCAGAGCCTGGGCGACTTCCCAGACTATGCTTTTTACGATCCAGCCCCGCAGCCGAGTCAATGGCGCATCCCTCCAATCCCACTTATTCGCCGACTCGTGTCTCGTGCTGCTGAGTGCCAGAGGTACAACGAAGGGGAATCATCCTGGAATAATGATATCCATGACAGTGTCCTCGAATGGGGTTTTTCGAGAAACAGAAGACGTTGCCATGTTCGATTATAGGTACTGGTAGGTTATCCCACTCTGCCATCGCCGAGATCCTACTGACTCGCGTACAGTACTGGTGCGCAGATAATTCAAGAGTACAGACCAATCGGTACGTCATCCAAGTCTGTCGACTTTTGTATCTGTATCAAACCTCCGGAATCGAGTGTAGAAGGTCAAAAGATTACAGAGGCCATCGTGACACGGCCAGGTTTCTCCATCAGCCATACAGAATGGGGGAACTTCTGCAGACATCCAATCGCCCTCTCGATCGAGACTAAGCGTCAGGCCGAGTGGGAGAAGGCATTGCTCCAGATTGCAACCTGGCACTCGGCTCAGTGGCGAGCGCTCCAGCTTAGTACAAAGGTTGAGTCTATTGAGTTCCTTGCTGGGGTTATTGTGCAAGGTCACTCTTGGTACTTTGTAGCGTCAACACTTGAAGACGGAGTATCGACGCTCTACCATCGGATCTCTCTAGGTAGTACTGAGAGTCACTTCGATTTGTTCAAGCTCCTGAGAGCGCTACAATGCTTGGCATCGTGGATCAAGGATACATACTGGCCTGCTTTTCGAGCGGATATCCTGAAGCTGCCGGCCACTGAACAAAAAGGACAATGACACCGCCATGGTGTCTTGCTTCTCCAGCCCCTGAACAAGAGGAATTTGACAACTACAAACACTCTCACCATATGGATCCCTCGTCTGTTTAATCTGCGTATAACCTGCTAGACCATGTGTGCCTTCCTACTCAAGAAGATCGATGTGCTAGGTAGATCCAAACCTTGTACTGTTGCTAGGTTTCTTATGGCCACAGATCGAAAATGGCCGTGACTCTTTTTCCGTAGACATTATGAAATATCCGACGTTAAAAGTGACTTCAATTCGACAAAACGACGAGCATTAAGCCAAGACTTCACAGTGTCTCTAACGCCAGCCGGTCAGAGTTTTCTTGTTGAGACAGTGCCCGGACATGAAGCTCCCCAACTCAAGGCCATTACTTTGGGGACGTTCAGATGCAATTTTAACTCGTATCCCGAGATTGGAAATCGAGCACCACCTGTCATGGCCGATGTAAGCTCGTGTAGTCATTGAGCAACCTGAGCCTTTTGTCTTCAGAGCGCCTACCTAGATCCGGTGATCAGGTGGTTGACTATGCTTTAGAACAATCATGATATCTTCCTTAGGACCAACCAACATGCTTCGACGATTGATGGACCTTAAACCCCTTTAAATATTTGACTTGTCATGAGCCACTGTTACATGGCTGGCATTGGGACATCTAAACTGTGTTTCTTTAGATCTGGATAATGAATTCGAGCGCCTCTGATCTGAGACAAATGGTAAGAGGCTTACAGTTGCGACCCACCGAGACGATATCTCTGTTGGTCAGAGTCTTGTTACTGGTGGGAAAAGCCTCTTTTGCCATAATTAGCATGCTCTTGCTTGCAGTCATTACCATGCAGTACCCACCTGCCGTACGTACCCACCTACCGTACACCAAAAAAGATTTTCCCCATACAAAATGCCCAATTTCACTTATAGAGTACGTTGTCAAAATGAAAGATATTTTGATGAGAAAATGTCTGTTATATTAAGAATTGCATGGAATTTAATATTTCTACTTTGCTTCCACAGTGACGCTTGCGGTGTGGTCGCACGGAACTAATATAAAATGTCTCAAAATGCCTCCCTCATCAACCAGCCTCCTCGAAGCTTCATCCAAACTTTTCTCTTCCCCATCTTTCCTTGGTCAACTCAAACATGCCTCAATCATCTTATACGGAGGACGATGTTATCCAGGCCATACTAGATGTCACAGAAAATGGCCTCTCCCAGAACCAGGCCGCCCAGAAGAACGGCGTGCCTCCGACCACTCTCTCTGAC
>JACTAS010000296.1:0-12759 GCA_014884825.1 Fusarium sp. 190-020-2 | reverse complement strand
GGTGGACGAGTGGAATGAAATGTGTGATCAAGGTCGAGATAAGTATTTCCATAGGGGCGAGGACAAGTACCAGCAGTTCATCGGTGATCCAACTGTGGTGCCGAACCCGTGCATGGGCCCTGTCAAGCAAAGCCCCTTTTATGGCATCAGAATCTTTCCCGGTGATGCTGGCACGAGAGGCGGCCTTCAGACAGACCAGTTCGCAAGAGTACTGAGGGCAGATGGGAGTGTGATCTCCGGTTTGTTTGCTGGAGGTAACGCATCAGTTGCGCTACTTGGAACTCAGGGCGCGGGAACGACACTTGCTCCTGCGATGACCGAGGGTTTTATGGCGGTGAAATATATGCAGCATCTAGCTCGTGGCAGCGGCGTAATCCTCGAGGATCAGTAAAAAGCCGCAGTCCAAGAAAGTATGTCTGGTGACATAGCTAACATCGCCTGTATGCTCTGCCGCAGCTGGCTTAGTTATAGCGATAGATACCACGAATGTACGAAGAGGAAGTGGCAGAATTTGATATCGGGTGTGGGGCGATACGGCCGTGTATATTACTCGGTAAATGAGTGAAGACTTGACCACAGGCCTTCTATCTGTACGACGTACTCCGCAATCTACGTCGTGATGGTTGCAATTGTCCTTGTTGTATCCCATGGTCGTGAAACCACCAAGGCACCCTTGATCAAACTCTGTCCACCCGAAAGGCTTGCAGCATTTTGCGTCACAATAACGGAAGGGGATTGCCATCGCTTACATGGACGGTCTCATTGTTCTTGCTTACTGCATGGTTTAGTCGTAGCCAACACTTTTCCTCTTGAATGTGAACACTTAACAGCGCGCCACACTAGGCCCTAAAATTCTCTACTTGGAAAAAGAAATTTGCGATATTTTTATATTTAATGGAACATTAATGGGAGTAGTTCGTACTTTAGCATTGTTGTAAATATGTACATATCTTGAACAAGACAGCCGAGTCATGCAATGAATTCCTGTTACGTCGCGACTCAATATGTCTTATAACAGCCGACGTACGCAACAATGAGTAGAGATGGTCCCAAATACGTACCCTCGGCGAGATCACAAATAACTGGGTTGAGCCCATCGGCAGTTTGAGCTTCTTGAGAGACAGTTTAGCACTGCATAATGCGACAAAGAGGATTGAAATCTAGGTAGTCACAGTAAATGGCAGGATCCAGAAATATGAGATAGAAAAGGTATACAGGTGAATTTGAGGTATCGAAGGAACAGAGAGAGAGAAAATCGAAAATCGGAATTACGGTATTGAACGCAGAAAAGGATGTGTTGTGTAGCCCCGGTTCCGTCATATAAGTAAGCCTCAGGCTATTTGCATCGTAGTTGATATATACTCAGGCTCACAATATGGTCCATGTCAGGATAATACACTTCAACCCGTTCTACAGCAACTAACTACTTGTCCTACTACTACTTCCCATCGACTATAGCGCCATCCAAGCCATGCAGTTTGTACAAACAAACCGTCAAATATCCTCAAGGCATTGACTCGCACCAATAATATGGGTATTTGCTCGGGGAACCAGAGATCCTGTCCTGTATCTATCCATAAACGATTATTTTGAAACATGCAAGTGTCCATGTTTACAAGCAAGTTTGCCTTTTCATAAACTCGCGATAAACCGCCGTTCTATCGTGAATGACTGGCTTCATTTAACCGTAGAACCAGTAGAGGGTGGTGTAAGAGGTGCTGTCGGTGCCCTTGGCCTTGCAACCGTGAGAAGCACCCCCTGCGGTCAAGACGCGGTAGACGAAGGAGACACCCTGGCTGCTACCGGCATCCCCCAGGTAGAGCCAATCAACAGCGCCGGTACCTTCAGGGCCAACGGGAGCAGAAGCGGGAGCCTTGATACCGTCTATCTTCTTAGCAATGAGGAGCTGGTTGGCCTTGTCGAGGTCGAAAGTGGGGACACCAGCAGCGTTAAAGAAGTGGCGACCAAGGTAGGGGATGCTTTTGCGGAGACTTTCAACCTTGAGAGGTTGTTTCTTGGGGAAAGGATTGGTGAGCGAGGCACCACCGTCATCATTGCGGTTTAGAGGGACTTTTCTGGTATTAAGAACATCAGAAGGGAGAGAAGCCCATTTCTTAGCTGTTAAAGACGAACGAGCTTGACCTGGATAGAGGCAGGTAACGTCGTAGAGAACAGCCAAAGCTCCGACAGCTGCAGGGGCCGCACCAGCACCGGCGCAGCTATAATTCTGAATACCAAACCCAAGGGCAATATGCTTCAGAGTTACATCTCGAGGGGGAGCGGGGAGCTCGGAAGCTGTTGGTCGTGTTGGTGAGATACAAGACATTACGTAAGATTAAGGCTGGATCACGACTTACGACCGCCATTAACAGGAAGCACAGGTACAGGCTTTCCAGGTTCGCAGCTAGAACTTCGACCATGGTATTCAGCAGGTGAGGCTATAGCCAAAGCAGCTGAGGTGAAGATAAGAAGAGAGCTAGCGAGCATAGTGAAGGTGATGAGATACGATTAGCTGATTGATTGCAACTTTGTGAGGCGTTAAACATATGACAACATATAAAGGGAAGCGAAAAAAGAAAAGAAGAAAATACAATGTTTATCAATTTTGTAGATCACCAATAAGCTAAAGAAGCAGACCATACTATGGGAAAAGTGCAGAAGTGGACTAGAAGAGAGTAGGCTTATATACAGGCCTCAGCAATAACAGATACCGCGTGACAATCTGTGCTACAGTACATACGAGCTGCCTTCAGGTGGAAATCAAGAGTTTCCTGTTACGTCCAATTTCTTGGGCTCGTAGCGTAGCAGACTAGTTGAAGGACTAAGAAGAGAGAAGGAATGTGGAGTCCAAAAAGAGACAGAAACCCGGCGAGCATTACGTCCTACATCCTACCTCATCACTACTTGGATGGTTGCCTCAACTGTTACCCTTAGTACCAATTTGTAAAGTATATTCCAGACATGTCGTATCCCACCATCCTCCATTTCCTCGTTGATTCATATCATTACCTACGAACTGTCAATTTCACAATCAGGGGGCCATTTTAGAAAGACTTACACCAACGCCAAATCGTATGAAAGAATATATCTACGCAAGAAAGGCCATTCTGTCCGAAAGGATTTCTCATATTTTGACCGTAGATTGGACAGTTTCCGTTCGGGCAGATTTCGAACGTATAGTCAATCTTGGACGAGTCTCTCCTGTAGAATTCGATGCATTCATCACCGTGTTTCATGCTTCTATCAATATCTGGTCTGCCGCAGAAATCCTTTACCATCTGGAATACAATATCGCCATCCGTCTGTCCGAGGCCGAACAAGGTTGAATCGTGAGAACACATTGCGCGACGCGTCTCTTCTTCATTGTATGAATTTGCAGTGGTCGTGGTCTCCGAAGTTGTCTTTGATGGCGAAGTTACCAATGTGGTTTTTGTTTCTGTCGACAAAGTTGTGGTTTGATCGCCTGTTTGGTCGGTCGAATGAGTATACGACGAAGTGACAACCTCGGCCGTCGTCTTCGTCAACGCCGTATGCAAAGTCGAGGTGGGCTGGTCAGACACTGTATCCGGATCCGCGGACTTTGTTTGTGTTGAGGTGTTTTCAGTTACAGTAGTGCCCCCCGAAATTGTTGCCGATCCAGTTGTTTCCTTGGTTTGTGATATTGAAGATGTAGCTGTATCTGTAGTCAAGATTGATGCCGGGCCAGTATGCGCTCCTCCTGAAGACTTCTGAGCCGAAAGATCTTTGGACGAATCTGTGCATTCTTCCTTGAACGAGGTACCGCTTGATCTCTCCGTTTTGGTAACGTGAGGCTCATCGGTCTGTGTAAGCATCGTTGTCGTTGACAATATCGATGATGGTGCCGTCTCCGATTTGGTCGCACCACTGACAGACGACGGAACAGATGACGCTTCGGTTGCCGACTCCGGCTTCTGCTCTTTCTCGTTCACTGTATTAGTGGCTTCAGCTCCGGCGGAAGTAGACGGGACATGTGATTGTGTCGTTGTCCTTGTCATCTCGTCGTTCATAGTGGCATAGGATAGGACCGTCTCCTGCTGCGCATCGCCACTACTCATGGATGGAACCTCATGCACATCTTCCGACTGATCGGCCACGGACGTGGCCGAAACATCTGAATGCCAAATCTTGCTAGTATTAACAAAGTTGTCTTCTTCATCTTTGGATGTTGTGGCTTTAGTCTTGAACACTGCACTGCTCGGTACGTCACTTATCGACTCTGTTGGCGTATGGGCTTCAGGTCTGGTGCCAGTCCCTTTGCCTTCTGTAAACGGCTGGTCGGGTGTGTCGGAAGATTTAGTTTCTCCCGCGACCGATGGAGACGATGGATGAGAGCCATCGGCAAACACGGTGCTGAATCTAGTGCTAGTCTCTACCGTCTCATACATGGTGCCAGTTGATCGATGACGATACCCATCAGCATCGGCAACGGACGTGGATTCGGGAGTCTCTTGTGTCTCAGTTGTTGGATCTACTATAGAGGTGTCCGACATATCCTTAATGCGAAGGGAAGGCGGACATCCATCGGTCCACTTTCCTGATCGGGATGGTTTGATTGTGACATTATAGCTCATTTCGGGATAAATTAAATTTATATTTGTGGTTGGATTGAGCGACTCGAATTCTGGTTCCGTGATCCCCAAATCCCACATGACTACCGCAAAGTTCTGGCCTGTCTCTGGATGCCATAAGCCTATACCGCTGGGATAATCGCACCTCGCGTGAGCCAGGGCGACCAAGGGAAGAACAATGATTGACTTCATCGTGGTATTGCCCTACATTAACACGATGCAATTGATACCAAGCTGGTGGAAGGGCAGGGACTTGGATTATATTATTGCTTCTCGCTGTGAAGTCTGTTAATGGACGTTCGCTAGATCCTGAGGTAGCCTTGTTTTCTCTGGTGGCAAGATGCTCCACCGTCCGAAATGGAAGGTCGGGGAAGCGAGATCAAAGGCCCGATCGACACCAAAGCTCGTTGAGCGCTACCAGATTCCGATATCTTGGAAAGTCGATGCAATTATCATGTGAATGGCACTAAAATGTGACAGTCGATACGAGACACTATAGATTGATGATACGCAGAGCGTTGGTATATCCATCATTATGCGCATTGGCATTTACGAGGCCAGATCTCACTTTGTTCGGTGCTAGTCATCAGCAACCCAATTGGGCACGCCGAAATAGGCTGCATAGAGAGTAGGAAGCAGCAAAAGTGGCCTTCATATTCTTCAACTCCAGCAATGGCATCAGCATTCTAGATAGCTTTTACTACGCCACAATAAAAGAAAGACGGAAAAAGAATAAGAAAGGCAAGGGAAAAAGAAGAGAAAAAGAAACAAGGGTCCGTTCAGTTTAGAAACGAGACCCAATGCGAGCGTTAGAACTAGAATATGTTGTATTCGATTCGATGATACTGAAGGCTGGCTCTGAATACCCTATTTCATCGGTACAAAATGGCTTCGACTAATCATAAGAATATACGGTGCTCTCGAATCTCTCCACAGATGCGGCCAATCGTGTCTGCAGACGAGTTTCCCAATACATCTTCTCCATCGGGTTGTGAGAGTATGGTGCTATCTCGCTCCTCCCGCAACACAAATTCATCTCTCTCTATAAAGAGTCTGTCGTCTTCTGTTTGATGCTGTCCTGGAACCCTAAGTGGGTTCTCCTGTGTATCGAATCGCAAGGCTTTGCGAACGCCATGAATAAGGTAACTGATGGCTAATATTTCGATAACTTTTGAACGCTGAGTTTGGGGAACCATGCAAGCCTGGGCCTCAATAGCACTGCGAGATATCTCTATTCTCGTAAGATACGTGCCGAACCTCTGATCGAATGTCGAAATCACTCTCGCCGAATGGTGTTCGAGGTGCTCGCGGATATAAACATCAACGTGCCCGAACGCAAGGATTGTCTGTATCATGCTATGATATGTATCAGAACGCCGCATTGCATCTCGGTGAAAAAGAAGCAAGTTCGCTATCATCCTCTTGCATGAAAAGTTTTCTTCATGAAAGTTGAGAGCATGATTCTCGAGTTGCTGCGCCATTATCGCGTTGGTATATGAATCGGCAGTTGACACGACGTTGTGAAGGGCGACAAATATCGGAATAGTTGATGGTATCTGGTTAAGGGTTTCAAGCCAGCTTGGCGATGAATTGAGTGGTTGCTTGGCTCTGGATGAAAGCAGGGCTGAAATGCGAACCAGAAGTTTTTCTTCAAACCAAGTCCCTTATATACCTCAAATCAACTTAGCAATATACCAGGTCAGCGAGTTAAAGTCAGCCCAGAGTTTCAGTTATACAACATCCACGTCTATGATAGATTATGTAAACGAACTACGCTATATTCTGATGCATCGAGCTCGGATTAGACGTTCTAAGATCATACTAACCATTCCCGCTTCCAATAGTCTAGGGTAAGTGATAATGTCCGTTCACAACACCAGACGCTCTCAGCCTTCGCTAATGTGTGGCCCGGGAATCGAGGCCGAATTAGGCAGAAGGAGCAGAAGGCGATACTCCCTTGGTGGTTTTATCAGCAGTTAGCCCGAACAACAATGCCTGTTCACAACAAAGTTTGTTCTGCAAATAGAAAACTGAAGGGGTCACTTTGAAAGGTATACAGGATCGTGATGGCGATTATAACTACGAGATTGATATTCTACGTGTGACCGTAACTCTTGGTGCCGACCAAAACCCCTGTGATGTCTGATCAAATAGCCACATGAGGAATATTAACCTAGAGGGCACAAGGTCTTCGTTAGGTTTCGGGTAGTTACTAGCTTCTGTCTTGTTATTACCACTATGACCCTTCTACCAGCCTTTTTACCGTTCTGCCATGATCCACTGATCCTTGCTTATGTAAAATACATCCCCTACTGCGATTTCTTCGCTCGAGAACGACCGAATACGGCGAGTACTCCGCATGTTAAGCAGAGAGCGCCGCTGGAGGCGACAATATAAAACAAAAGAGCAATAGCTTTACACGTTGCGTTGGCGCCATTTGCTATCATGCTATGAGCCTCATCTCCTCCCCAGGTATCCCGCGAGACGCCTGCCAGTGCCTCGCGCAGGTCTCCTTCGTCATAACCGACTGATCCAAGAGCAGACTTTAGCAAAGACATGCCGCGATTTTCATAGACAGCGCCTGCAATGATCAACGCCATAGAGATACCACCCATCAGGCTCATGTTGAGAAGCGCAGCGCCTTCAATTCGATCTCGGAGGTCTTTGTGAATCCGGTTCGAGATGGCATTGCTGTGCTGAAAGTGTAGGCCAAGTCCCACGCCCACTAGAGCTGTAAGGCCCATGACCTTACTTTCAGAAACATTTGGTGCGAGAGTAGTGGCGAGGGCTATTGCCGATCCGAGTGTGATGGCACCACCAGCGAGGTAGATTAGGCCGTAGTGATTTACCCTTGGGAGACAAGCGGCGATGATGATTACGGTGACAATGAAAGGGAGAATGAAAGGTAAGAGACGCACAGTTTGTTGTAGTGCGCCCAGCCCCTTGGAGAAAGCATAGAATAGCGGCATATAGTAGAGCATAATGGCGTACGTAGCACCGGCGCAACCTGATGCTACCCATAGAGGTATCATATGACACCGAGCCATGATCGTGATGGGGACTACCTGATGACCAGGTCGCTTCTTGTAACTGCGAAGCTGTTGAACAACCCAAGCAGCAAGAACAATAGCGAACGTAGTCCAAATGGCGATACATGGTGCCGAGCTCCATTCCCATACCGGGCCAGAGAAGGTGGCCGCGATGGCGAAGAGTACGGTTGTAGCTACTTGAAGGGCAATGCCCAAGATGTCAATATCAGCAAGGCGATCTCGCAGAGGAAGATTATTGGATTCGGGTCTGCCTGGCACAAAAATCAGGGCGCAGATGATGGCAAGGCCCAGGAAAGGTAGATTGATGAAGAAAGCCCAGCGCCAGGTCGTGGCAGAGCTCTGCACAAAGGCGCTGCCAACTGGGCCTCCTACTACAAGGCCAATGGCCCACAACCCGCTCATGATGCCATAAAGAAGAGCACTTTGACTGTCGGTCGCATACATGGCAAAGTATGATATGGCACTGCAATGAACATTCAGTATGCGCCACATGGGACGGGCAACGACGGAAGAAATGGAGAGGACTAAGCTCTCACTCACCAGTTCTGGCAGATTGAGCCTCCAATCCCCATGATCGCTCGGCCAGCGATGACCGTGGAGATGTTGCCCGCCACGCCCGCCAGGGTCGCTCCAACAAAAAATATTGCGATGCTGATGATATACACGTAACGTATATTGAAAACATCGATGACGTTACGAGCAAAGGCTAATGTAGCAAAGTTGGCAAGGGAGTAAGAGAGTCCAATCCAAGGAAGAAACTCGATATGACCGAATGCCTCGTAAAGCTGTGGTTGGATGTTGGCAACGTTACTTACGTCGAACCCTGGCATGACGGTGATTAGCATTACCGATCAGCTAGCTCCCTTGGCTAAACTCTTTCGGTAACATACCGTTGATGATGCATGTTATGTAAATGGTAAGAATGGTTCCTAGTCCTATTCCAGCTTGAGGCTCGGGTGGTTGTGAATAGGAGGAACATGGCATTCTCGTCATTTTGATGTGAGCCTCGAGATGATATGCTGTCTGTTGAGCACCTTTGGACCGCACTCTTGACTTCAAAATGGGAAGAGGAAAGTGTTTTTGGACAAGTAACAACACTACTTTCTTATACGATGGGGAAGCGGCCCAGGTGAAGTGATCTTGATGCTGTTTGATGCGTCCTATGTAGGCTTGCCACATTCCATGCATGTGATGAACGGTCGCCAGACTAAGTGGCTCTATTGAGCTGTTTGGTAGTCAATTAGAACTTGTATTTGGATAAAGCCCTGTCGTGGTGTTTCTGGAGGTCGTGAACGTCCGCCTCGACGTTAGTTTCGGAGGACGTTTTGCTTACCTAGCGTTCTGGGTTAAATGCGAGGCGTGTCGTGAGTTCCTTGCATGCCTAAGCAAGAAACACACATATCCATAGATGAAAAGGTCGGGGTTTAGACTGGCTAGTTATGGCCATTCCGTCGAGGACATGCTATCCCGTAGACTGTACTCCGCCGAGACTCCAGCAGTAGGGGATATACCGACAGACGAACCTACTCAGACAGCCAGAAAATGAAGAAGGTGGAAAGAAGAAAGCAGAAAGAGGAGGGGAGGCGAAAAAAAAGAAAAAAGCATGAGACTGATGCTATCTCCTTATTTGGCTGCTTCGCTGATCATATATGTACAAAGTTCCGCTGAATGCATGCATTCCCCCTTCTAACATGTCTTTCCATTTGCATACTCAGCTACAGCCCTTTCCGTTCTGACTCACATGCATAAAGGTAAGTCTTCAGAGAAACCTGGCTCACTCCCTTGCTGAATGATTCAAGTTGTATCAATGCCTACGATAGATGAAGAGTTAGGGGTAGTCAGCCCTCGCTCGGTATTCATTGTTCGACTAGTCGTGCGTTTTTACAATGGCCTTCTACTCTTTGTAGCTTGGTTAGCGATTTTGTCTCTAGGGATGACAATCTTTGGCCTATCCCAACCGGACAGCTTGAGTGGCCTCGAGTTCACGGCAGCAGCTCTACTGACCAGTACGGCAATCACCGCGGTCGCCGCAGTCGCCATCACCACCATGCTTCAATTCAATTTCCGGTCGATAAAGGGTCAATACGAGAGACTGGATCTTATAATGTCTTGGGTGCCTTTGTTCTTGCTTGATGTCGTCATACTGCAAGCCATGGCGGGCTTGTTGCTTTGGCATACCAACAACTTCCCAAGCGAAGTCGTCGTGTTCTTCGCTTTCGAAGTATTGGTCTTGCTCATCGCTATTATCATAGTATCTATTTGGGCTAGGAGAAAGATCAAATCGCTGGTCGACATGGCCCACCTGAACACTGATGATATCGAAGGGCTGGACTGGAACGATGGACCTAGTACTCCATACCAAGATGAATGCTCATGCTCCCCTCATCAGCCTTAGGTAAGGAGTGAGTGCAAATGCTAGTCATACCGGAAAGAAACAGACTGAACTCGCTGGTTCGAACGTGGATCGCGGATTCTCAGATACGAAGAGCACGAACGGAGTTGTAAATGGCCAGATCTTAGACGTTTGAATAGGTAACTGACCTCGGGAGACATGTAGTATAGAGGTGCAATCGGCTTCAATACAATCTCTCTCACTGTTTCTTTTCAAAGGATAAGTACGTGAATAGCTGTGCGACGAACGCTACAGTACAGTAATCCCCGAATAACACAGGAGCCTACGGCATATGATATAGATTATAAATATAGGCTTCAAACGTATCTCATATGAATGAAATAGTAAGTCGTATCATAGTTATCTCTCTATCTGAGTAGCCTATGCTGAAGCCCAGCATGCAGTTGCGCGACAAGACTTCAAGTGCAACAACGATGCTACGACCTAGTCTGTACAGTACTACAGCACAAAGGCAATTAAAGTTCAAGCTACTGTATGATCCATTACCACTTACGATACTAATTGGCAATGGGCTTGTTCTCGTCCGCTATAAGCTCCAATCCCAAGATATGGCCAAGCTTGTAAACTAAAGTTCGCGGATGCGCACCAGCCGCTCCTGATCAAGAATGACCGGTGGAAGGAGAATTATAGGCCGAGAGGTTGAAATCGGACCTAGGGCTTACTCTATCGCATCGCGGGGTAGAATACAGATGGCGTGCTCGCGGGCAAAGGCTAGAAATTGCAGCAAGTGTACCGGGAGCGAACAGAGCTTTCGGACAGCCGAAGTAGGATTATCTCAGAGGATGATTCAGGTTCATCCACAGAACGCCCTCTATTATCCAGTCAGCCCTCTTTATAATTTCTTGCTTGGATTGGCTTGAAAGGTGACAAGTTGATTGAATTCCTGCCTCCTACGTCTACGTCTGCTCAAACCTATCACTGCTGTTTCTGTTGTTACTGTTGTCGCTGCTGCTGCTACCTCATGCAAATGACGCTCAGTTCGATCATGAATCATTTCCGGGCTACTCGACAAACTTCTGTACGCTCCGGAACCGCTCCTTGGATCGGAAAAGGCATATCTCTCGTCGAGAGACACTGGAAACTGTTTGCAACAGTCTATTCGGTGATTGTCTTGGGTATCATTGTCTCATGTGGGATAACCGGTACGTTGTTTTGGTCTGACTGACTTCAATAAGCGCGACCATCTTGTGACTAATCATGGAATGGACAGTTGCCATCGAGAGGCCTTTCGATTTGGCAAAGAGATCTTGGGGAGGATTTGACGAGCGTCCAACGACCGCCAAGTGTTATCGACAGGAACGAACGGCAATGCTTCTTGCTTTTTTTCTAGGATCCTTCGGTATCGATCAGTTCTACGCCCACCACTGGCCTCTAGCTGTGTTCAAGCTGTTAACTCTCGGTGCCGGTGGGATTTGGTGGTTTGTCGACGTTGTTCTCTGGATGGTAGGTGGCGTGTATGGCACGCCTGGGTGTCCGGGCGGGAGCGAGCATTCCTGGCAGTACTAGCGGGCGGCTAGGTCGATAGCTTTCTATATCGCTGGTATGTATATGGAAGCCACGTATATAGAAGAAGTGTTTGGCCAGCTGAGTCGGTAGTGACCAGTTATGCTATACTGTACAGTAAAGATTAAAATCGAATGTCCCTCCTTGACAGTCATTGGTTTATACCGTATAGACGTTTTGGACTGTGTTTTATTGCTTCCAAGTATTTCATACCTAATGGCACGGTATCTACATAATCACCTGCTGATGACGTACGTGCATGTTCGAAAAATGCAATGCGGCTTCACCGCAGATTGTCATCAACCCCTACTTTACCACCTCCAGATGCTGGTCTCCAAACGCTAGAACGAATGCTACAGTACTGTTTCGAGGGAATTGTTATTCTTCAGTTTTCTCAGAATCTGGAAGCATAATAAATTCGTCTTAGTGCTAGCCAAGAGATACTATGGTGATCGAATGCATTCCATAGTGCCTATGGCTCAATTGAACGAGATTACGCTATTCATGGCGGATGTCTTCAGGCCCGTCCTCCTTAATCTACTGGGTCACACCAGCAACAGGACTTAAAGTCCTCATCTCCTTCGCTGAGGAAGTCCTGCAGGTGCGTCTCCATGTACGTTTATCACACGAGACAGGCTTTATCCACGATAGTTTATAGGCAAAATCAAACAGTGGTTCGCCCACTTTAAACACAAAAATATCTTTCAACCTTTCAGTAAGTAAATGGCAAGATGACGACCTCATGTGAGTTTTATCCCTCTAATTAATTACTTCCGTATCGACTTGGAGTCTATAGTATAGAGTAGATTGTACAGGTAGCCCCATCGTGGAGGATACAGGCGGCGCATCAACAAGATAACTGCAGATGGGTCGCTTCTGCAACCGAATGCCTGCTTAGCTGCTGCATCTTATCTACTCTTGCCGTTTCGCTGCACCATACAAGCTTTGATGTGCCGTTGACACCTCTGTGTGATTTGCAAAGGTTTTGGGGAGTTCGGGAATAAGCGATCGAATAGAGGGTAGTCGAGGTTGAAGAGCTAAAGGTACGCGTCGTACTAGTGGGCGTTGAGGCCATTGTACATGCCGATCCGTTTCGACATTTCTTGCCTGGGCCCCCGGACTTCTTGGTACACCGCTGCGGTGCGAGACCATGGCTCGAGTAATGCGATGCTTGATAGAATGGTGTGATAAGCCTCTCCGCGGC
>JACTAS010000295.1:0-12914 GCA_014884825.1 Fusarium sp. 190-020-2 | reverse complement strand
AAAAGAAGGATTAAAATTAAAGTAATATTAATAAGCTTAAAAAAATAATAAAAAATAATATTAATTTATTTTATAAAATTTATAAGGCTAATTATTAAAAATAAAGAAATAATATATATAAAGGTATTAATATTAATAATAAAAGTAATTATAATAAAATAAACTTTATTTAATTAATATTAGCTAAAAGCTTAACTTAATTAATTAAAAAGATTAAGTAATTAAATAAGAAATCTTAACTAATTTAAAAAGTAATAAAAAGTAAAGTAGTATAAAGTAGTATAAAGTAATATAAAGTAATATAAAATAGTATAAAGTAATATAAAGCAGTATAATGCAGTATAAGGCAGTATAAAGTAATATAAAGTAGTATAAAGCAGTATAAGGCAATATAAAGTAATATAAATAATATAAAGTATAAGTTATTAAAGGCTATAAAGAGTAATATAAAGAGGCTAGTAAAAAAGATATATTTTTTAATTACTTTAATTTATAAGTTAATATTAATTTATAAATTAAAATAGTATAATTTATAATCCTTTTTATAATATAATATAAAGTAAAATATATAATTAAAATACTAATATAGTAAAAATTTAAATTATTATAATACTAGTAATTTAAGTGTTAATATTAATAAGCTATTAATAGGCTATTAATACTTTAGCCTATATTATTATAATAATAAGAAATAATATAAATATAAGCTAAAAAAATAAATAAAATAATAATATAACTCCTTTACCCTCTTACTCTTAAAAACCTTATAATTAAATTTCACACCCCTTGCCTTTATATTTATATATCTTATATTAAGCTTATATATAAGGGCTAGTCTTATAAGTTATTATAATAATAATAATTTAAGTATTAATATTAATAGGCTATTAATAGGCTATTAGTACTTTAGACTATATTACTATAACTATAGGAAATAATACAGATATAAGCTAAAAACGGAAATAAAAATAAAAATAAAAATATAGCTCCTTTACTAACCCTCTCGTACTCTTAAAGACCTTAAAATACTAAATTTAATACCCCTTATCTCTATATATCTTTTAAACCACTACTAGAAGCTATTAATATCTTCTCTTCCTATATTAAGATAATTACGCTAAGGGTTAATAGCCTTTATAACCTATAGGTTTAATTACTTAAGTCTTAAGCTATAGTTTAAGAACATTCGCTCTTACCCTAGGCATGCCAGGTCCTACCTGCTATATAATAATAATAAAAGATAGTATGTTTATATAAAATAAATAAAGGAGGAGCAGGCAAAATATAATTATAATTATTTACCTTACCTAGACCTCTTTTTATTATTTATCTTTTACTTATATTAGCCTTCTTCCTTTTATTTTCTATATATATAACTTATATTAGCCCCCTCCCTTTTATCTTTTTATATATAATAGCTAATAATACTATACTACCTTAAGCTAGCCCTAAGCCACCCTATAGCCTTAATAATAATATAAAACTAATATTCTTAAACTATAAGTTAATCTGCCTTAGTAAATAAACTTACTTTTATTTATACCTAATTAGCTACTAATACCTTATAGTTATTAATACCTATTAATGCCTATTACTAATAATTATATTAGTAATTTATAATAGCCTTACCTTTTTCCTACTTAAAGCCACCGCTCTTTTCTGCCACTATTTACCGCCCTATTAATATACCCTCCCTCTATCCCTCTCTCCTTCCTTTCTTCCTTCCTTCCTTCCTTCCTTTCTTTTTTCCTTCCTTATCTCTCCTTATAAAGCCTCCCCTTCCTTCCTTTATCCTACTTACCAGTTAACCTATAGTTTAAAAACACCATATATGCATTTACTACTATAGCGCCTCTTTATAAGAATACCTAGAGATCTACTTAAAAGACTTCTAGTACTAATAAGCCCTAATTTACTTACTTTACCTATTCTAACTTAGGCTTATAGTAAGGAAATAAGTATAATAAACCCTTCTTATAACTAACTCCTATAATAAACTCCTTTTAAAGCTTAAAATAAAACTAAAGCTTATTAATAAAATTACTTTAAAGGCAGTACTTTAGCCTAATATAAAGCCTAAGAAGCCTATATTAATTAAGTCTGCTATGCCTATTAAGCCTAAGCCTATTAAGGCTATACTTATTAAGGCTATACCTATTAAGCTTACTATACTTAAGCTTGCTAAGCCTATGCCTATTAAGCCTAAGCCTAAGGAGGTAATTAAGAAGCCTAATAAAAGTAATTCTAGTATAGCCTTAATAGTAACTATATTTATAGCTAATAAAACCCTCCTTATCTTATCTCCTCCTGTACCTAACTTTAATAGGGATTTACTTATATTAAATATTATTAATAAGGAAATTAAGGAAATATTAAATAAACCTAACTTCTTACTTACTATTTACTTAATATTATTATTTATTAAGCTACTTATTAATAATAACCTTTATATTACTATAGACCTTAATATATAGTAAAGAGGCAAGCCTGTTTTACTTAATATTACCTAGTTATAGTTTACCTTAAAAGAGGATTTTATTAAATATACCTCTAACCTAGCTATTAACCCTACTAAAATAAAAACACTTTATAATTAGTATATTAATAAGAGCTACTAGCTAAAGTATATATAAGTCTTAAACTTCTAAAAGGGACCTTAAGATAGTATAGGTTAAGGTGCTGCCTACCTAGGGTTTTACTACCTATAGGTATTTATTACCTTTATTAATCTTTAAGGTAAGTCCTTTACCTAGCCACTACCCTTTCTAACCTATAGGTTAAATAATATAACCTTAACTTATAGTTTAAAAGGCTAGCTTCCTCCTCCTCTTATATAGTCTTAAGGTTAAACTAACTTATATCTTAATACTATATATTACCTAGTTACTTATTATAAGCTTCTTATTTAAGGGTATTAAGTATTAGTAAGAGGTTTATATTAAGGGCAAGAAATGCCTTTAATATCTTAAGAAAATTAAGGAACTTATATTTATTATTAAGACCTTAAATAATAACCTTACCTTATATAAGTAACTATAGACTATTAATATTATTACTATTTAAAAAGATAACTAGTGCCCCCTAATTACCCTTAGTAATAATAATATACTATTAAATCTTAATAAAGTTAATATATTATATAGCTATATTATAATATTATATTAACTAATATATTAGTTACTTAATTAGTTTTAGATATATAATAATAACTTTAAAGAATTAAATTAATATATTTAAAGGTTTTATTATAAAAATTAATTTAAGAGCTATATATACCTAAACTAGTATTTTTAAAGGTAATATAATTATAAGAATATTACCTCTAAGGATATTATATAGCCTATTAAGAATTAGCCTAGCTATATTAATATTACTATTAAAATCGCCAAAGCTATAAACCTAAGCAAATTCTATAGTATATTACTTATATTAATAAAATTTAAGGCTAAAGTCTTAGGTATTAACTAGGGAGATAGTGCTAGTAAGGCTAGCTATAATATAATAATATATAAATAGATTTAAGTAATATTAAATAAGGAAGCTACTGCCTTTTATAATTATAACTCTAATAATATAATTTAAGATAATATAAATAAACTTACTAACCTTATTACCTATAGCCTTAGCTATTACTTTAAAATAAATAACTTAAGTACTAACTTAATAAAGGCTGCTAAAGCTAGGTATAAGAAGGAGGGCAAGCCTAAACCTAAATACCCTATTAAGGAAGAGCTTGCCAGATTTGCTAACTTACTATATAACCAGGCGTATATTAAATATAATAAGAAGGTAAATACAGCTAAGCTGGCTAATACTATAGGCTTTTCTAACCCCTAATATAGCGCCAAGTATATAGGTGCTAGCCTGCAGTATAAGATTATATAAGGCGCTAAGGCCTGTAGAAATAATAATAAGGATAGTAATTATAATATTAAAAAGCCCCTACTTACTAGGGATATACCTGCTAGAGCCTAAGGTATTTATAATATTATAAGTAAGTTTATTCCTAATTATAACCTTATAATTATATATAATAAACTTAATATTAATAACTAGTAATATATTTAACTTAACCTTAAGGGTGTGCTTAATTACTTTATTTAACTTAATTAGCTTTATAATAAGTAATACTTTTAATTTTCTAACTTCCCTAATAGTAGACCTAGCTATAATACTAGTTCTTTTTAAACTATAAGTTAATTAGTATACCCTTGCCTTATAGTTTAAAAATAGCTATGCCTTACCTAGGCTATTATATAACCCCCTTAATCCTTAACTTAGAGTTTAAAAATATATACTTTACTTACTAACTTAATTAAATAAATAACTATATTACTTAATAAAAGGCTTAAGGTCCCTTATATATTATTATAATTATAAGTAATTATAGTATTAATAAGACTCTTATTTTATTAATTACTACCTCTATCTTAATTAATAAGTATATTAAGGCTATTAAGTTAAGAGAGTTAATTATACTTAAAGGTAAATTAATATATAGCCTTATAATATAAATATGCCCTTTTAGTATTTATAGCTAGATATTTATAAAACTATACTTTTAGTAAGTAGGTAAGTTTTAGATTTACTTATATTATTAAATTAAGGCCTTATATAGTAACCTGGCCTATAAGGAGTATATACTAAAAGACTTAAGTAGATACAGGCTAAGTTTAATAAATGCCAGGCAAAGCATGCTAACCCTAAAACCGCTTGTACTATCTTCCTTATACCTTACTATACCTCTATTTGCTAATATATTATTACTAAGGGCGAGATTATAAGGGTACCTAGGGGCTATTAGCTTAACCCTATAGTTACTACTAAGTCTAACTTAGAAGAAGAAAAGCAGGCCATTGCCTATAAGGTATAGTTTTATATTAAGTAAGCTAACTTAAGAGATAATAAGGTAGTAAAGATTAAAAAGTTATAGCTTAAGTATTATATTAGTTAGCTTATCCTTAATAAAGTATACTTTTTTAAAAATATTAAGTTAATACTTAATTAAATAGTTTAATAAATATCTTTTAATAAACTCTACTTAGCCTTAATTATAATCCTTTTTAATTATATTTAAGACTTCTTTAAATATATTAAAGTTATATAGTAAGCTAGACTCCCTTTTAGGTATAACCCTATAACCTAAATAATTAACTTAGGTAACTTTTATAATATAAGTATATAGTAGTAATTAGTAAAGGGCTTTAATATAAAGGAAATTAATATTAATTATATATATTAGGTAACTAAAGATATAGCGCTATTTTAAGCTATAATACATATTAAGTTACTAGCTATTATATAGTATTACTAGTAGTATATAAAGCAGACCTATAAGCTAATCTTCCTTACCTATTTATATCTCTTTTATACTTACTTTATAAAGATATAATACTTACTAGCCTTTATTTAATTAACTATTTATATTATTATATAAATAGTATATATTTAATATAAAATAATAACTATTATAGCCCTTCCTAATAGTAATTATACCTAGCTAGGTAAGGGCATCCTTGCTATAACTATCTATATTAGGGAATTAGGCACACCTAAGGGTATATAGCTTAAGATAAAGCCCTGCCTTATAAAGCTTTATAATTACCTATATATAGTAGCTACCTATAAAAAGGCAATTTAATCCAAAGGCAGCAACTCCTTATAAGGCCTCTAAGTCTAAATTAATAGTAATATACTATACTATCTAGTATTAGGCTTAATAAACTATTATAACTTAGATATAATATTACTTATTATTTATATAATATAATTACTAGCTAATTAAAACCTAAAGTTAGTAATAAAAGGCAGTATTTATAAAGGTCAAGCTAATTATATTAATATTAAAAAGAAGCTATTACTAATACCTGCCTTTAATAATATATTTAAGGCCTTAAGCCTACTTATTAAGAAGAGTAAGGAGGCCTAAATAAGATAGTAATAAGTACCTATAAGTGCTAGTATAATAGAGATAAACTAAGTAGTAATAGATAACCTTATAAAGGGGCTTTAATAAGCCTTTTACTTAATATACTTAAGGCTATATAACTTATTCTCTCTAGACCTTATTAATTAAGTCTAGTATATTATATTTAACTTATTAAAGTATTATTATATTATAATAGCTATTATTTAAGGTTACCTTAAGGGCCTTTAGTACCTAGTTTATATTAATAATTTAATTATAAGTATATAAGTTTTACTCCCTCTTTCCCCTTTAAGCCTGCCTTTTTTAAAATATAAGGCAAGCTATATTACTTAACTTATAGCTTAAAAAAGGCAATAATACTCCTTATTATATATTTACTAACCTTTTAATAATATAAGATAATTAGTATAATACTAAAGGCCTTTAATATTAAAATACTTACTATATAAAGTAAGCACTTTTAAGTTAAGTAAAATATTATAATATATAAGTTTAATACCTATACTTTCCTTATTAGCTATATAGTTACCTTTATATAGCTCTTTAGTCTTAAGGTTAATTTTTATTATACCTATTTCTAAGGCCTAATTATTAAGTACTTTATAAATATAGGTATTTAGATTTAGACCTTAAGCTAGCTATAATAGTTATAGTAAACTAAAGCTATTAAGTAAGAAATTCTCTATTAAAAATAGTTATATAATACATTTTAAGATATCTATAAATATAAGAAATTTATATATAACCTAATACTAAAAAGTAGTATTAATAAAGCTATTACTAATTAGTATTAAATTATTTATATATATAAGCTTATTTATATTATAATAAAATATAAGTTTAATTACTACTTATAACTTTAAGTCTTATAATATAAAATAAACTTTAAGTAAGTTAGAAATAAAGGCTTTTTTTACTTAGCTTTAATAATATTCTTATTTTAAAATCTAAATAAGTAATTACTAATTTTACTTAAGATTATTAATAATATTACCTCCTAATAAAAGCTTAAAATACTATTTATTATTAAGTATATTAAACTTAATTACCTATCTTACTAATTACTATTTAATATTAATAACTTAAAATATATTCTATTTTTTAAGGTAAAGGACTAAGAAAAAGCATATAATGCTAATATACTTAAAATCTATAAGCTTAATAACCTAGAGGTTAAGGGATAGGAGAACTATAATATTTTTACTAATATAATTATATTCTAAAATAAGCTAGAGGAGGAGGATAGCTTAAGTAAGCCAAGACTACTAAAGTAAAAGCTTGCTATTACTAGGCTAATTAGCTTTAACCCTATTATAGGTATTAATAGAGATATAGAAATAAAAGATATAATATAATTAGGTAAGTAAAAGCGTAAGGAATAGCCTTTAATACTAATAAAGCTTAAGGTGCCTTATTATAAGGATAATAAAAGTACATAATACTATAAGCTATAAATAGTATAAGGTATTATAGTAATAAGTTAGTAAATATATATATAATAGCTTTATTAAGATATCTAGGCATTAAAGGAAATATAATTAAATAGTAAATCCTAAGAGCCTTTAATAAATTATAATAGGAAAAGGGGTTTAAAGTAAAATAAGTAGTTCTTTAAAGCTATATTTAAATTAAAAGTTAATAAAATTAAGGTAATTTCCTAAAACCTAATCCTTCTTCTTATTATTATATTATATCTCTTATTACTATATAGCCTTTCTTAACTTATATATTAAGGCTTAAGGCAGTTTTTAAAAGTACCTTAACCTCTTAACTTATAGGCTAGAAAGGGCTGCTCTTAAGCCTTTATTATAATTCTATTTCTTATAATCCCTTTATAATCCTTATATAATACTAATAATATATTAATAAGCTAGTAATAATTTAAGGTAAATTACTAATTAAGATAGCCTTATATTATTAATTATAATAATAAGTAGTAATTTTATATAAGTCTATTATATTAATTAATACTTATTAAATTACTATAATATTAAATATAATAAAAAAAGGCATACTTAGCCTTAACTTATTTTTCTTTTATATCCTTTAATATTATATACTAATAGTAATATATAATATATAATATATAATATATGATATATAATATATAATATATAATATATAATATATAATATATAATATATAATATATAATATATAATATATAATATATAATATATAATATATAATATATAATATATAATATATAATATATAATATTAACTTATTTATATTATAACTAATTTATTTATAATAGTAATAAATTAGCTTATTTATAATTATAAATATAAAATACTAATTTATAAATTTTATAATTATATAATTACTAGTCTTAAAAGCTATTTAAGGGCTAATTACTTAGATATTAAATATTATATATATTAAGAGCTTATTTCCTATTATAATAGCCTATACCTTTAGGTAATTAATAAGAAGATAATAGCTTAGTATAGCCTAAATAACCTAATTTAGCCTATTAAAGGGCTAATTATCTATCTTAGCTTTACTTATATTTACCCCTTTTATTAATATAAAATAAAAAGCTAAAAGATTATATATATTTACCTTAATTATTATTATAATATAAAAGGCAAGTATGCCTTTATAAAGTTATTAATATATATTAAGATATAAACCTTCTTTATTAAACCTAAGCCTATAGTCTTTTACTTTTATATATATCTCTTTATTAATATAAATAGCAATAACCTGCTTATAATTATAGCCCTAGCTAAGGATAATAATAATAATATTATTATTAATATTACTAAGTTATAATTAAAATAGAAGTAAGAGTAAAAAGAAATGCTAATAATCCTAAATACTAATATCTTATAATATAAGACTAGTAACTAGCTAAATTAAATTAGCTACTTAGCCTATTTAAAAAAAAAAGATTTAAAGATATTATATTAAAGTAATAAAATATTAAATTATAATAATATATAGCTAAAGTAGCTAGTTAATAAGACTTATAAGCTCTTTTTTACTTATTATATAAATAAGCTAAATAATATAACTTTAATAACTTGCTTTTATCTTACTAGCCCTTACCTTAATAATATATATAGCTAACTATTTATATATCTATAAAAAGAGTCTAATATAATTTAATACCTAACCTATATAAACTGCTTTTTATATTACTGCCTTTATATCCTATTTAATAATTTAAATAATTTACTAAAAAGATATAGCCTCTACTTTACCCCTAAGCAAGTAATAGGCCTAAAGTAGCTTAGTAGTTATATATATAATATAAAATACATAAGTAAGGTATTATAAAAATATATCTTATAAGTCCTGGCTAGCTTTTAGATATAGCAGCTCCCTGATATACCCTTTAAAAGCCCTCTCTAACACTTTATTACTATCCTTACTATTAATAATAAGACTTAATAGTTTTATCTTACTTATTACTTTACCTATATATTAATAAGGCTTATTTACTATAGGTAAGCATTCCTAACTAAGGTTACTATACCTATAATATAATAGACTATAATAAAAGACTTTAGTAAGTAATTTATAGAGGTCTATAATAAGTAGCTATATAAGGGTATATTCTTACTTATAGGCTATATACTTAGCTTATTACTATATAATAAGAAAATTATAAAAAAAACTAGTAGCTAGCTTATAGTCTTTTAAAGCTAAGATAAAAGTATAATATTTTATATAAGCAAGCCTATTATAATAGATAATATCTACTAGATAGTAGCTAATATAATAGCTAATACTAAAGACCTACTATAAGGGGAATTAACTTTTAAGGAGGGCTGCCTAAATATATACTTTACTATCCCCCTTACTAACTTATAAAATAACCTATCCCTTACTACTTATAATAAGTTTTTTATCTATATTAATAAAAGCCTATAAGACAAGGAGGTAAAGATATTAGAGGAACTTATTAAAAGCTAATATAAAAATGCCTTCCTTAATAAGGAAGGCAGGTAAAAGAAAGATAATATAAAAAGGTATATAAAATAAGTTAAAAGGTTTAAGAAGTTCTTATTACTCCTTTATTACTTTATTAAAGGGCAGCCTAGCTAGGAATTAAAGATCTTAGGCTTATATTTAATAAATAATATTACTAAAGATTATAATATATTTATTATTAATAGCTAGCTTATTCTTATTACCTAGTATTATAAGTCTCTAGCTTACTTTAATTTACCTAAAGTAATTCTCTAATACCTCTTAAGGAGGGTAAGGCAGTTACTTATTATATATATAATTTGTATCTAATCCCTAGTTAATAAGTAAGAAGCTAATAAGATAGTATTATACTAGTAAATAAAGCTACTAAGTAACTTTATTTAATATAATTAAAATAACTTATAAAAAAGTTAATATATATTTAAAGTTATAATAAGATAAATAGCCTACTACCTTGGCTATAAGGTTATAATTTAATACTAGTAATATATTATTATTATTATTAGCAAAAAGTATACTTATAAGAAAAAGAGGGGTTTATAAGCTGACTTTATTAATATTAGCAATAATAACGAGAAGGAATTAAGGGAGTAATATAAGTTACCTAATAATATAACTATAGGCCATACTAGTAAAATAGCTAATTATTATAAGGTTATAATAAATATAATTAAGTATATAACTACTAAGTCCTTTAATATATTTAAGTAAGTAAGCTACTACTAGTATACCTTCTTAAAGTATATAAAGTAGCTGCTATTACTAAATAAGGCTAAATTAAAATATAAATACTAAGAGGGTAATAATAAGTATAACTACTAGGTAAAGAAAGCTAAAACTGCAGTATCTAAAGGCCTTTATTTAGGCATAGGCATACCTATAGTCTAAAGAGAGGCAGTAAAGGAAGAGGCAGATAGGATATTATAAGCTCTATATAAGGCATTATATAACCTAATAGCTAAGTTTTAATTAAAGTAATAGGAAAGGGCTATATGCTATATAGTAGAGAAGCAAAGCCTACTTATTATTATCCTCCCTATAAGTAGTAAAAAGAGCCTGGTGTTTATAGTTCTGGCCTTACTGCCTGGCGCTAGTATTATAATTATTATAGCTCTCTATAAGCTACTAAAAGAGTAGCTTACCTCTTGCTATTAATAGGCCAGTATTTATTATTAAAAATAGCCTAAGATATATATAGCTTAGCTTAAGATTATATTAATATTAGCTAAAGTAGCTATTATTAATAATTTCTTATAATAAGCTACTAATATAATAAAATAGGTTTTAAATAGGTAAACTAGTTTATACTAAGTTTAATAATTATAGAGTTATAAGGCATTATATTAAGTAGTTATAAAGTATTATATCTCTTAATAGTAAATAAAGTAGGTTAGGCATATTTAGGTAAAGAAGTCTTATTAATAGCTAATAAGCTAAATTCTATTTACTACTAAATAAATATATATATATAATATAGTAGCTTATAGTATTATAAGTTAGGCTTATAGTAAGTTATAAGTTAATATTATAAGCTATAGTATAAGGCTTATAAGTGCTATAGGGTTTATTTATAAGTTATTATATAATTAGCAGGATTATTAGTAGGTTATATATAATATAAGTACTTCCCCTTATTAAGTTATAATATAATCTTCCTCCCTTTATTAGTCTTATCTTTAAAACCTGTATATCTGCCTTTCTTTTTATATTATCTTAATATATATTAACTTAAACTTATAATTATTTATATAAGTTTACTAATACTATATTAAAGTCTAAGGCTACTTATAATTATTAAGTATAAGCTATTTTAATTAAAAATACTAGTTTTTTTATTATATTATATAGTTATTATAAACCCCGGGGTTTAAAGTGTTAGGCTATGGAGGGCTATTTTAAGTATATATAGTATACTTATTATAATTATTAATGCAATAGTAAGGGTATTTTAATTATTAAAGGTTTATTACTTTTTTTTTATATTCTTTTATATATTAGGTCTAATTCTTTTATAGGTAATTGTTTTATTATAGAGAAATGTTATTTAAAATATAAAAAAGAAATAGCTAAAACTAAGTTATTATAATTATAATAATAAGTAAATAAGTATTTAAGTATTTAAGTTATTTAATATATCTTTATTATTAGAAATAGTAATTATAAGAGTATAGTAATAAGATGCTTTATTATAATATTAAGACTATAGATAATCTTAAGGTTTTAGATAATATAAAGTCTTTTATTATTATTAAGGCTTAGTTATTAGGAGCTACTAATATTATTAATTAAGGTAAGGTTTTCTTTATTAATATTAGTAGAAATTCTTTAGGAGTTATTAGGCATTAATAAGGTATTTAGCCGGTTTTTATTTATTTTTATTTTCTAAGTAGTTTTTTTATTTAACTAAATATTCCTTTTTGCCGCCTTCCTTATATATTTTCTTAATTACCTTTACTTTATAGGTTTCTAGTCCTTTAATTTCTTTTAGTTTATTACTAATCTTAACTTATATTATATTAGCTACTAATTTAAGTAGTATAATATAAAAGACTAGGTAAAGCCTAACTTTTAATAATAAGTTTAATTTATAATTATTTTTTAAGATTTTGCTTTTAATTTTATATAGCTTAATATACTTATAGTTTAATTTATAACTTAGTTATTTTATTATAATATTTTTTATAGCTAAGTAAATTATATTTCCTTTTAAAAAGGTTAGTCTTTTAATTCTTTTTATATTATAGTGTTTTTTTATTTATCTTTTAATAAATTCTAATTATTTCTTTAGTTCTTTATATAGAGTTTTTAAGTCTTTACTTTTAATTATAGTAGCTAAGTTAACTGTTTTTAGTTTTTATATTATATAATATAGGTTTAAAGTAAACTTAAAGTTTATTACTAAAGGTATTATTTTTATGCTTTTATTATATATTATATTATAAGTAAGTTAGGCACTTAATAGTTTTTTTACTTAATTACTTTATTTATAGTTAATATAGTATTATAAATATTATTTTAATATTTAATTTATTTATTTAGTTTAT
>JACTAS010000294.1:0-12947 GCA_014884825.1 Fusarium sp. 190-020-2 | reverse complement strand
TTGATAATATCCTCAATGTACTGTCGCCAGTCGGTATTCAATTGCTCAATCAAGAGGTTTGCCTCTGTGACAACCGATCGGAGCGCAGAAGCCAATTGTCGTATCTGAGAAACTAAACGCAGCAGCACCCGATAAACGAGCTTTCTATTCAATGCGATTGATTGTCTCATCATCCCATTTTGTCTTATGAGATTAATCTCCAACTTCTCGAGCATAGACTTCGACATTGGGTGTGGAGTCGGCGGTAATGGACGGTTTCTTGCACTCTGGCCCCAGGACGACACCAAATTTACCTGGCGGTCTTGTGCATCAGCGAAACCGCCAATTTGAGCCTTACACTGATTGAGGCTCAAGAGAGGGTCAGTATGCGGGCGTTGGCGCCTGAACGCTTGCGAGATGCTACTCCCCATTTCGCTGCCGTGCAAGGTAGCTGTGTTATCATAGAACAGAGCGTCAGGGATTTTGGATAGACAAGACTGGATCGAGGATTTCAGAGATACTAGTACATCGTTAGCCAGTGTAGCAAAGTACTTATCCTCATGATGCAGGCTCCCGTTCTCTCGGTTGAGTTCTACGATCCTTCTTCGAAGCGACACTTGATCGTCACCTCGATTCACATAAGTGATAGAACTGTGGGAAACGCTGGTTCTTCCCCCAAGCTGCTGCACTTGATGATCTACTCTACGAGAAATTTGCGTGACTTCACTGTTGTAGTTGGGACAAGACCCGTATCTAACATGTTCCTTCATCGATAGTCGAAGCAGGACCTGGAGGAAGATACTTGAGGTCAGGAGCAAGTATCTACGCTCTTTCGCGCCTAAACACAAAAACAAACGCCATTATGAGAGAAACCATCTATTTTATATTATTTGAAACCACAGGTTATTGGCTCTTGGTGTACAATTTGGCATGAACCAACGTTGCAAAATCGCCTATTGGATTATTTGCCAATTTCGCGTGATGTGGATGGATTATGCGTGTTTGTACGGTACCATAGTAAATATCTGACTTCCCATCCAAGAATGGCTGTTCTTCTTAGTTGACTTCGGGAGTCACAAGTTCATCCTTATATTTCACGCCTGATGCATGTTGTAAGTGATGGAGCATTAGCTGTTCGCAGCACCGATGTGTTGATCCTTCCTGTTCGATAAGATTCTGCACGCTAGTCTTCCTAACTTGAAAGGATAGTGGATATGTTGATGGGCGGCTCATAATTTTCAACAATTCTTCATGAACTATTTCGTTTCTAGCCAGCAAGTTTGTGATGCATAGAGTTCGAAATTTAGATATCAGATATGGTGAGCTTTGGTGATGAAATCTATGCTGCCTTGGTAACTTTGATGCTGTAATCTGGTATATATCGTAAACCTTCCTCTTTGGAATTGATATTTAAAGCACGAGCACGAGTCACGCATGGTGTCCCTTCCCAGACTCTCTGAACGTCTAGTCTAATTGCCACATATGGCTCTACCCAACCCCATTGTTCGAGACTAGAAAGGTGACCAGCACAAGGTAATGTGTGTACTTGATATGGCACAAAACGAAGACTATAGGCTAAGTGAGAGTAGTGTCAAAATCCAAAAATTTCCAATGGAACTGCAGTTACGTGCAGTGGTGGATTTGATGCGCCATGTAATCGGCTGGTCATTGTTTCAAACCACATAGCTCCTACGGAAACCTCTATTTGTCATCTTTGCTCTGGCCAAAAAGGACCTCAAGTTCTCGTTACGACTTATACCGGCTCAAGTAAATGAAAAGTTGTTGAGGGACTACACGTTCTCTGTCCCCCTTTAATCCCCAAACAGGAAGAAGGCTAAAAATAGCGCTTTTACCTAAAACACAGACAGAGAAGAGGATCCTTTGAACCTTTACAATCCGGTACTGCAATGTAGATGCAGATGACTGATACTAGCCTGGAAGTGAATCTGGCATGAAAAGCACCATTTCATATTATGCTTTACCCAGTGCGACTCCACGGTATCTGACCGGGGGTAATGGCCAAGTTTTGCTTGAGCCGCAAATCGACGCTGAAGTAGTACGACCATACAGCTTTGCGAGCAAATGACATAACAATACATATGATGTACCTGTGGTATATATATCTTATAGAACCCCCCTTCCCTCCAGTGTTTCCTTTTAGCTAAGAGACGCGACTTATTTGCTAGTGGCAGTATAATATTATTGCACCACCCAACAATGTATCGCCGCATTCATGACCACGAAGCCTTCGTCGATTCGATGAGCGAAGCGGCTTCAGCCTTAGGTATGGGTGTTAATCTTAAAATTGCATATTACTAGATCTTAATACCCTGTAGAACATAGCGAACGTGGTCTAGACGATAGCGGTGATTCTGATGCCTTCATTGTCCCTGATTCTGATGGGGATAGTGGAATCTCGATTCCGCAAACCCCTCCAGTTCCTCAATCAACGTTGAGCCAAAGATACGGACGCATAACAAGACGCGGCGAACGCAGGGCACCCCAGAATGTTGAGGGAGCCAGTTTCGCCAGCTCAAGCGAGTCTCCGACCCCAAACACACGCCATCGAGACGTCCACAGGAGCTCACGAGGCCAGTTCCACCTTTACTTTCTAATTAGAAGACTTGAGGACTTAGCAATGGCAATAGAGGATATGAGAGCTGATATGCAAGACATACAGTACGAAATCTATGACATAGCTGAGGAAATTGCTTGAGATGGGGGCATTATGTAAAGTTACTCGTAACATTATAGTCTACTTCACTAGACTCGAACGGCTATAGCTGTAAGAGAAGCTAGTTAAGGGCACCTATATAGTACTTCTACACCATGAATTAGGATATCGCGACGCAAACGCCTTCTTATTATAACCTCTTGACAAGGCCGCTACTCTTTCTACCATGAAATGGATGAATAATAGGTTCCCCTCCTGTATTGTTCGATTATCTCTACGTAATGTCGCATAAATCACTCCATTCGCATTTGAAATGATCATTATTTACTGCTGGCTGTTGTTGGAAAATCCGGGAATCCCCCTTATCTTCAGGATTCAGACTGTCAGTCTGAAAGTCCTAGATTTAAAGTTCAAAGTCCTAGATGAAACTATCTAGAGATATAAACCCGAGAAGAGCTCTCATCTCAATAATGAATAACCAAGTTTCATAAAAATATAATTTCACCCAGCACTACTGCGCAATATAAACAACAGCTGTCGACTGATAATTCTGCTTTAAACAGGTATAAGATACACAACGGTTTTCAACCTTATGTAACTATAACCTAGACTTTAAGTTTAAAGTGCTGTTAACTGCAGTTCAGTTACTCTCGCATCCCCTTGTCTTTGTTTTACTTCTCCAAAATCCCGGCCCAATTCTCCTCGTGCCCATGTTTCATGGTCTCGGCACCCTTGGTGAACTTACCCCAAGTCTCCGCGCTGGCGGGTCAGTTTCTATTGCCCGTGTTCTTCTTGGGCTTACTTGCTACCAACCTACAGACAAGGGCGTCCCAAAAGACCGGTTCGAGCTGGTAGTACGAATACCACTTCAGAGTGTAGGTACAAGAAAAGAACTGTAGTCCTCCTATTTAATAATCTAGGGCAAGACACAGACTGGTTCTTACATTGCCCATCTCTACTTCGTATTGCTCTAGTACAGAATTAGAATGCTAACAAATCAGCCGAGAGCGCCACTCCATTGTATCACGCTCTTAAGCGTATCTGGAGGTGTATAATAGAGGTGGCATGACGGAATCCCCTGGTCGAATGCGTCTATCGAATATGCCTTATGCGTAGTGACCTGACCGCCGGTTTGTTATGGCTGGTTCCTGGTAGAAGCCTTTTCACTTATGTGAGCAACTTCTACCCCTATTGCTGAATTTCATTACAAATAATTTTTTCACTTGCAAAATGAAGAAGCCCAAGGACTTCCATACCTGGGGTTGATCTCCGTCTTGCTTAGCAGTGTGTTAGCTTGGCTGGTCATCTGTCGAGACAGATAACAAATGGGCAGGATCTAGATATAGCATGGGTACTGGCTTTGCCAAAAAGGTTCCCGAAGCCCCCATAGCTTCCATCACGTATGGTCGCGGCACAAAAGGGTGAAATGCGAGGCAGGACGGTCGGGGCCGAAGCGTATCGGAAGAGAAGACCGCCAGAGCATTGGCGAGGAAGTCCAGGTCCAAGTTTTTGCCAACATTCTGCAGGCGCTGGAAGTAGAGTTCGCCGAGAAGGAACGATTGTCTCATAGGTAGGAATGATGCGAGTCTGTGCCGTATGAGAGGAAGGTCAAGACCGTTCAGAACTGCTACAAGGCGTTCCATGACATGAAGACATTGCCAACTCTCACTTGCCTGCTCTGTTATCGGAGGTACGGCGGGGTCGAGCTAGAGGATGTCGGGTGGGATTGGTAGACAGCAATTCCTATCAAGAAACCAGGCGACTCACCCTTCAAATGCCCTCGGTGCTTGTCGGCGGGGCAGAATATTCGCGGTTGTGCGGACTGCTTGAGGCACCTCAGGCGAGGTGTGTTGTCTCCAGCAGCGCAGCTCCATACGTGGCTGGGTTGCGAGCATATGTTTCCCGACAGTTGAAGGGCTTACCCCCGTTGAAGAGAAGCTGATTGCGCTGAACTCGTGTTACGGCTTCATCACCAGATATAGCATCTCAGACGGACACAGGCAGGGCGTCACGTACCCAAGGCATGTGAAAGGGCACATTACAGTGTTCCCGAACAACATTCAGGAGCTCGTGAAGAATGTTCTCCCCCATCCGCTGTTAAAGGTGCTGGATGATATCCATGTGTCGTGGCAGGGCCAGGGAAAAACCGGCGCCAAGCGATCTGCTGGCGTTATTATCAGTGCGGCGGAGTGTCGTCGAGAAAGCGCTGCCGTGGCTGAAGAGGCATAACCATTTATATGACGACATCAGTATTGACATAGCTGAAATGAATAGCTGGGATACACCAGCACATGGCGTGCCGTCCCAAGACTTTGAGCGATTGGAGCGGAACGAGCCATCGGCGAGGGAGAAGACGCAGACGGCACATATCGTTCCGCCAACAGCGCGTGGCATTGACGACCACGGTCCGATCGACATTCAGGAGATAGTTGGGGCGCTGTTAGAGGAATAGAACGCACCTGGTGTGGCCACCGATTACGATTGCGTCAATAGGGACGATGGGCGCGGGGCTGATGACAAGGGCGAGCGCCTTTACGAGACCGGATCATCGGGTATATTCGACTTGGATGGCTGGCCCGACATAACTGACGCTGGAAATCTGCGACATCTTCTCGAGTCCATGGGCGAGGCCGCGGTCGAGGACCAGGGGCGCAGAAATGCGTGCAGAGCGTCGGCCAAGGTGTGGTATGACCGAGTTGCCGAGCCCAGCCTTGCTATTTCTCGCGGCGAGGATTTTGCTGATCATTTCGATACGTGGTACCTGGCAAGAACGTTCCCCAGTTTGCTCCCCAGAGGCATGGGCGGACCCCGACAGGTCGAAGAATGGGTCGTTGCTGAGAGAGAGGCTGCTCTCCAAATTTGCGAGGCAGAGTTCGCTGCGTGACGGCTGGTTTCATCGCGGAACATAACCCTAGAAGCTGTTGAACAGGCACTGGGTGTTACGTGCAACCAGGGATACATAAAGATTACAGCCGAAATGGTAAAACCTCCAAGGGGCAGAACTTGATCATAAGACAAAATGAATATACCAATCTGGATCAATGGACCAAATACACGTCATGTCTGACAGAAGCATGGGCAAAGTTAGTGCAGCGACACGGTGGGGGATTTGCGTCGCATCTCGTCTTCCTCTTTCTCGTCTTCAATATAAGGGTGCGGTCGAGGAACCGCCGAGTGAGCATGGCAAGCATCCGAAATAGCGATTTTTCACAAGTAGAGCACACAATCAAGGAATTGACAGCCGCAAGGCTCGAAAAGGCGAGTATCGAGCTGGAGTCCTCCGGTAAGACTGCAGATCCGGCTGTAAACCAGCTGCTGAGGAGCCTGTCGTTATATGGCTATCGTCAACCAATGTCAAGGGAAAGTCGATTGACCATGCGGCGGAAGATCAAGTCCCCTGATAGTTCGTTACAGCATTCCTGCGATCTGGTTCATGCTCGACCCGAACGATATCACTAACCCGATCAAACTGAAGCTGACAGCGTGCCGTACCCGCGAAACCGAGGAAGCCCGAAAAGTTTCTAGGTCTTGATCAAGCGTACAAGAGGGCCCGACTCGCCATATCAGATTCTGTTAGTTTGGCCATCTTCTTCCACCGGAAAGTGTCCATGTGTTTTGAACATTACGTGAACGTTGGGGAGGAGTCGGTGTTTGTCCTCGTCAGCCAGTACAACGTGGCGGTAGAGACGAACGAGAGGGGCGCTCTCCACCTTCACGGCCTCCTCTGGCTCCAGGGAAACATGCATCTAAGTGCTCTTTCGAGGGATGTTTAGGGAGAGGAGCACGTCGCATACCGGAAACGAGTGATCGATTACGTGGACAGCATATTCTCGGAGGTTCGTCGTTCACCAAGTCGAGGCATAGAACCGAGAACAACTGACACGTCCAGCAGGATCTTGACGAAAGAGCATCAGCTGTCATGCGAGCAGAGACGTCGGTAACGGCAGGGATTTCTAGGCTGATAGGCAATACGCGTCAATTCGCCGCATCTTTCGAGGAGGCAAACTTCTGTGCCGGCGCCGTACAAGTCCACACGCATAGTCCAACGTGCGTCAAGTATGTCATTGGCAGACAACAGAACGGAATCCTTACCAGTGTGGCGCACCTTGGCAAGTGGTAGAGAAGACATGTTTCACGAAGGACGGACTTCTGCGCATCCGACGCGGTCACAGGCTAGTGAATCGATGAAACAAAGCGACGGCTCTGGGGCTGCGACACAACCATGACATCTCTTTCATCGTGACGAAATGCAAGGGCTTGTCGCTGATATATTACGTGACAAATTATGCGACCAAGGTTGAGGGCCCGGTGTGGAAGAGGATCGTGGCAGCCAAAGAGCTGATCTGGCTCCTGAGTGACGACAAGGCCAGAAGTCAGCCGAATGACATACGAAACTCGACTGGAAACGCGGAGAGACAAAATGAAACTTGGCAGCTCCTGTTGTGCACCACCAATCGAATTTGCACGGAACGAGCTTTGTCGCAGGTCGAGGTGGTGGCCTATTGCCAGGGTTGTGGCAAGGAATTCACGAACAGCAGTGCCTGGGCGTTCCTGAACGTGTGCACCATGTATTGGCATGTCTTCCGGTGATGGCACCTCTAGAGACTCGCTGCTGGTAGGGTTGACGGATACGAGCAGGCTGGAGAGACTGTCATGCTGGGCAAGGCGGGACAGAGGATCTCATTGTTACAAGCGTATCTGCAACTCGGCAGGCTTTGGAGGGTCTCGCTCTATACGACTACATATCGGTCGTCAAGCTGAAGTGGAAGGGGCAGGGTATCGCCTTTGGTGAAGTGGAAGTAGACAGGCCCTGGCCATCATCCAAATCATGGATCAGACGCTGCGGCGACCGAAGCAACAGGCTATCGTGTGGCCGCGACGCAGAGCCCTACTGACTCACGCAACCTGCGTCAGAGCAGCAGTACAACACATTCCGCTCTTTGTCCATGGGACATGTTCATGTGCGAGGCACCTGATGACATCAACAACATCTGGAAAAGACACAAGGCGTGTCCTCCCAGGCGCATTGCATAGCTAGCAGACAACATACAACTGCTGCGGCGATCCGCCGAGGATGGGGCGTTGGATGCCCGGTAGTGGGGGGTTCTGTCAGGCAAAAGCGATCCGATTGCTGATGTGACCGGATCGCACAGCACCGACAGGAATGGATCGCACAACGCAGCAGTGTATCGGCCGGATGGCATCGGTACAGCGACCCACCTGATCGATGTATTGAGGAATGCGATAACACGAACGGTGATAACGGCCGCGTCGAAAGAGATCTCCGCAATGGTCGAGCAAATGTACTAGTTCCAGGAGACCACATTGGCGTCCGAGGAGGACCTGAATGCCGCGATCATCCTGAACGATGGCCTTAGCCCTCCTCAAAGGACCGTCTCGAGTACGGGAACGCCAAGGCAAGAGCAACTAAGGGCTATCAAGTCGCAGCAAATCAGCCTCTCCCGCGAGCGGGAAAAGGCTTTTCAGGGGATGCAGAGTTGGCCAGGCGCTACGATACCCATCGACAGAGCCACAGCACGCGGAGGGTCCGAAGACTTGGGCAACAGAACGGCCAGGCCGCGACTTCCGACTGGATGGAGGACACGAATCCATCAACAAGCATCATGTTCGGCCTGTTCACATCGTTTTGTGAGGTCAGGGGACAAGTGGCCAAATCCCTGACGCTCAACAGAAGACAGAGCATAGCCTTCTGGCTGATCTGCCGCCAACTTGACCAGGTGCGCCGAGATGAGCATTGCACCGCACAGCTATGCGTATTCATCGGAGGCAATGGAGGTACCGGTAAATCGCGGGTCATCGCCGCCATCGCCGAGCTGTTTGCCGTAGGTCACAGTCGCATCGCTTGCTCGTGACTGCAACGCCCGGCACAGCGGCGGCAAACATTAATAGAATCACCATCCATTCAGCTTGCAATTTCTCCAGAGACACGAGCACGAAAACAGGCCGCGCCATCTAGCTCGGCAGGCCTTCGTATCGACGGGCAGGCCAAGATGAACTGGCAAGAGAAATATGCACTGATCATAGATGAGGTCGGCATGTTGGGTGCGAGGATGCTATACGCCGTCAATGTGCAGCTGCGGAGGCTTCGAGAGTCGACTGAAGATTTCGGCGATATCCCAGTAATTATATTTTTCGGGGACTTCCACCAGTTTCGTCCAGTACAAGAGTGGTCAATACTGCTCCCAAGTTCAAGCTTCCCAGGCGGGCAAGGCCACGGCTTCGGTCTCGAGCAGCAAAGACAACACGACGTCGCCTACGCCCTGTGGAGGAAGTTCACCGTGGTGGTGCTCAAGGAAAAAGTTCGTGTCGCGCAAGATCCACGACTACGCAGACTCATAACGCGTGTTCAGCAGGGAGCCCAGGATCAGTCGGATGTCGAGTTTCTGAACAGCAACTGCTATCGCGAGGAGAGACGCATTCCATGGGAGTCGGGTATCGCAGTGGTGACGCCACTCAACAGGAACTGATGGAACCTGAATGTAGAGGCAACACTCACGTTCCAGAGGCAGCGACATGCCCCTCTCCACATCTTCGTTTCCGAGCATAAGTGGAAAGACGGTAAGCCGACGGAGGAAGAAGGGGTCATGATGTTGGGCCAAGGCGATGATAGCGCTATATCGGTGCCTGCCGTGTTCATGTTTGTCCCCGGCATGTCGGTCGTCGTGAACCAAAATATGCATCGAGGACTAAAACTTGTCAACGGTGCTAGATATGAGGCAGTGGGGGGGTTGTTCTCGACAAGGCCTTCCGGGCCTTGGGATTAATGCTGATACGGTCCTCCACTTCGGGCCGCCCGCGGGGGCTCCTGGTAACGTCAGAGACGACGAGCGACCTCCACTTTGTCGGAATGCCTGCAGGTATCATACTCTTGACACCTGTAAGTGTCAAAATCGAGTGCGTAAGAAAGCAACCATGACAGCAACATGACGTTTCTCGCAAGGGCTTGCCGTGCGCCCCGGCGTTCGCATGTACGGACTACAAGGTACAGGCGAGAAGTTAGACAGGGTCGCAGTAGAGCTCCGGGGGGACAAGAACCACGAACATTGACGGCCTGCTGGTTCCAAGCCAGTGTGACACATACAGTCTGTACGTTCAGCTGTCGAGGTGCAGATCACTTGACGGCATCATGCTACTCTCCGAGGCGCGAGACAGGGACTTCGTGGGAAACGTGGTGCCAGTGGAGATGGCACAAGCTGAGCTGAGATTGGAGGAGATGAGCGAACAGACAGTGAGGCAAACAGAGTCGATGATTTGGTCGGAAGCCAACATCGGGGACTGGTGCAGGGCAGACGTTGCAGAGAAACGTTGAGGAATTTTGAGACGGCGTTCGACACGGCGATGACACGTTCAAATTCACGTGAATTTTTGAGTGGGGATCTGGCCTGGCCCCACTTTTTCGTCCGTCCCCTTGACGCCTTGAGGAACGAAAGGCATCTGGTATCGGAATGTGGGGGTCAGTTAATTTTAGCAGCAAGGTAGCCGGAGCGAGTCGCCAGGTCAATTGCAACAGGCCAGTACATTGGTATCTACAACCAAGTTGACGCGAGCCGGTAAAGGAAAGGACTCTATTTTTTCTATCCATTCCACTTAGGTTTTTATTGTGACCGTACAAGCAACAATCAAGGGCTGGCGATTGTGATTACAGCAAGAGCTGGCATGTTCCGTTTCGGATGGAAGAATGGCCTCAAATGGCATTTCTCGTTCTCGCTGTAGCATTGATTGAACTGTCAAATCGATGTCACTAATTAATTTTGTCTTGAACCCCATCTATATATAGCATGAAGCTAGGTGTGGTAACAATTCAACTGAGTGCAATGCCATTCAATTTCCTGAAAAATTGCCGTGATGAACAGCCGACCCCGCACCAAATCCTCTGTTTGCGCGAATAGACGAAGGCTTACCTAATATGTTTGAAAGTTGTATTGCTGTTGTTCCATCGATATCGTCAAGAAGAGCCTGAATTCTTGAACTTTTCACTGCCTTTCAATGCCGGGGTCCATGTACTGGAAATTTGACTCGTTCAATAGGGCCAGCTGGAGGTCGGTTCTTCTTAGATTCCATCGCATGATGCGGTGCTTCATCGGTGATAGGTGGTGCTGAAAGGTTGAGGGAAGCTCTACAGACGCTGATCGATCGAGGGGCGTGTTGGACAGTCGCTGGTGTTGCTGTGATGATTGGCAGATCCGTCATGGTTCCCATAAGCCATGGCGGTGTTTCACCTTGCACCATATGGTGACCCTTGGATGGAGAGACACAAAGCGCGACATTGCAGCGATTGTGGCTGATTGTTAGGATTAGCCTAGTCTAAAGCTGGTGATTTGTTGTCCCCCTAACGGGTGGTCGGCGATCCCGAGGTGGGTATGGGACAGGGGATGAAGCAGTCAACAGATGGAGACTTCCAATCGCTCGACAGGAGAATACTTACTTAGTCGCATGGCCTCAGGCCCTGGAATGGGAAGAAGTAGGTGGTGTTTTGATTGCGCATAGGTCCAGTACCAAGTTCATCTTTAGCGCGTCACCATGCATCAATGGAGGCAACTTTCGACGTTTGCTTACAAAGTATCCCGTTGCCGCTCTTATCACCTACTCGTCGAACGGCAACCATCTACTAAATTTGTCGACCTTGCTATTTGGACAGCCCGTGACAAATTTCTGATGCACTCCCCGACTCCACACCTCAGCCCCGTTTTTAGGCAGTGGCGAAAACGCTTAAACGACAAGAAAGGAAGCCATATTACTATGAAAGGTCAAGCCAGCCTGAATCAAGCTTTCTCAGCAAGTTAAACTGTCAAAGCTCTGGTGCGTGTTATTGAACGTTCCAAATGGAGTCACAAATCAGTAGTTATCGGCCTGCTAGCGTCTTCAAACAGGGGCATGGTCTACTGACATAATGAAGATTATGGGGTAGCAAAAGTAAATACGACTTCTGGATATTAATGCTACTACAGTCAGAATGGAAATACGCATGCGGATACACATCCTACATACCTTCCGCTTTGTGCTGACTGCCGAACCTCCTTTCACTCGATTGAAGCCATACGGAGCTGTATGGTTTACTTGGAAGTATCCTAGCTAGCCTGGCTCGAATTAGTACCAGACAATGTGAAAAGAAAACATGGAGAGGCGACCTATATTTCCATGTAAATGCTACAAGAATATGATGCATAGGAGGGATCTGCAGGGGTTTTGTTGACATGTTCATCCATGTGATCCTTGACAGGTTTGTTGGCGCTAGCAAACATCGCGAAGCAACGACATTTTATCTGCTCCGCTGAACTGTTTGCCTGTATTGTGAGAGTTCTCGTTTTTCTGTTAAATACCTTACGTATCTTGGTCATATCCCTCTCAAGTTGCGACTGCGCATCTAGAGTACTTTACAATAATCAGGTCCAACATCCATCCTGCTTCTACTACCATCTGACGAAGAATCATGCCTGTGCAACTCCTACCAGCATCCGCTGCTGCATTTGCCCCTCGAGCTTCATCCGTTAATGTTGCCTTGGGTTCAAAGGTTGAACTGTGGCTCACACAAACTCTGAAGCGTATCAATAGGGTCAAACGCCCTCTTAACTCCGTACTGCAGCACCAGCGATGTCTCACCGAAACTCTTTCGTCGCCGAATGCCATCTGGACCTTGACATCGCTTATGCTACCCAAGACACCCGAGTCTGGCTTTAAGCGGGATGCCAGCAATCATCTATTTGAGGCCATCATGAACTATGAGCTCGTTCATGTTGAGGCTTACGTTGTTCATGTCGACATGGTTCTGCGAAATGAGGTCTCCTACAAGCTCACAAAGGATACCATCGATGCACTCGTTGAGTACCACAAGGAGATTCACTGTGTCGATGCAAAGGCCAGCACATACGACTGGACAGGCAAGGAGCAGCAGTGTAAGAGGCTTCACGAAGACTTTGTCCAGGGCATCAATAAGTTTGTTTTTTGCACCCACGTCTCTGCCCTTGAGGGGCTTGAGGAGGGGGTACCGGCGAACTCCTCTGCGGCAAGAGTGAGGAGGTCAAGAACTGCATAAGTGCTCTTATAAAGCCTCTGCTACCTCCCGCTCTCCCCCGTGCCGTTAAAGTTGTCCGACAACCTACCCTGCTATCTAGCTCTATTGTCAACAATGTATGGTCGCAACATGGTCTTTACGGCAACCTTGTTGCTGTTGACTCATGGAGTGCACTTCCCTCAAGCCCTAGTATCCCATCATGGGCCGACTCAAACACAAGTCCTATGACCATGAGCGATGTGTCGCCTACTCCCGCGTTCA
>JACTAS010000293.1:0-12950 GCA_014884825.1 Fusarium sp. 190-020-2 | reverse complement strand
CGGTACCTCATCCCCGACGAATACCAATGCACACCAGACTGTGTGTGCGTATATCATTCCACCGACGCCGTTTCGTAGTCACCAAATAGTACTTGGAAGCACGTGATAAATGACGCGGCATAAACCTTGGGTTTATGACCGTCATTTACCTAGAGGTTTTGGTAATTTACCTCCTGGTAATTTACCTCGATGCATCCCTAATCTCTCCTAGCAGACTCATCCCTACAAGCCCCCCCTTCACCATTTCAAGATTAGCAGAGGTGTAGAAGCAGACATCCTGGAAGCCGACACAACACTGCCGATATCTTCTACTGCGAAATGGAGTCCCGCTAATCAGAGTCTCAGCCACCACAGCAATTATGTCACCCGCGGAACGAGCCCTGAAGGAAGCGTCAACCAGATCGACAGCACCTCTGCCCCGGGGACGAATGCCGACGCCCCCATGGTTCAATCCACCATCTCGTGGGTTAATTACCAGTAAGCAAGATAGATGAGCGAACACTCTCATTACAATTCAGCGCAGGGAGAACAAGAATTAATTCGCGACAAGAATGATATAAAGTGACGTAATAGTTACTACTTTGCATGAAAAGCAGGTTCATAGAGTGCGGTGGCTATCGGGGAAGTTCCGAAGGTGCATAAACTCACAGACCTGCGCTATTAGCTGCCAATGTGGCGTGCCGACTTAGGATTAGGCACATGTCTCACCTTTTTTTCCTACTTTAAGGATCGTAGACCTTCCTACTGCCTTGTACGATACAAAATACCGCACTTTTCAATCTAGAACAGCTCTGGTAGAGTTTCTCCTAAGTCACCTCTGCATCTAGACGCCGACATCCGACACATCATCATCTCTTTCTGTGGATTTCAGTGATATTCGCTTCCGCACGCCGGCATAAAATAGCAAATGTTAATCAAGGAAATCAAGATCTCATGAAGATTTAAGAAACACTACTTGGGGCTGGGGTTGTCATCTTTCCGGCTCATCTCTCTGGTAAAAATGCCTATTAAAACTCTTTTTAAAACCAAGTATCATTATAGCTCTTTGGTTCTTGGGGTCAGAATACGCCTCTAAGCCTCTTCCTTGGAGATATTTCATGGCTATATTGGACCAGAGTCGTAGCTCTTCGATTCTATATATCACTCGTCCTTACATCGGTTATGTAACCGTGACATCTCTGATGGCTTTCCTCAACGATCATCCACCCTACCAAAGGTTTCGATGCTTCCCAGTAAGGGAAGCGAGCGGGTGAGACTACGTTTAAACTTCTTTGTTGTCAGCAGAAGTTTGCTGCATGCCGTCAGCGGTCGCTTGACAGGATGTCATTGATGGTGCATTTCCCCCGTCTGGCCGCATACATCTCCAGCACCGCGCTGCCCACACTGTACACAGGTCTTAGTTCCCACTATGTACGCAAGTGCCACGCAACCAGTCCCTGCTGTGGTTTGCTCTCAGCCCCGAAGCGTCAGGGTGTGCTCGGTGACCGTCATTTTCAACGCTTCCCTCTCTTCATATCCCCTGCTCCCCGCGGTTTGTCATCTGTCAGATATAAACCACTCATGCATTGCTCTAAGTGGGGATTCCCATTTTTGTGGCGTGTGGTGTAGTTGGTAAAATCTAACAACACCCCTGGATCCAACACAGTTACACAGTGGAGCAAACAACTCAACGCTGTCAGCTGAACTGGCCAAGCCATGGGGAGCAGTGTTCAAAAACTTGAGCCTCCCCGGGAGTTGGAGGGCGCGTGACCGTTTCCCCTTTCCATACGTCACTTTTCCCCCAGGTCAAAGTCCCTGGGAGAGCACCCAGTCCATATCAACCATGATCCGTCCGCAGTCATGGCTAGGAAGCCGAAACCGAGCGCTGCTGGCACTGCTACTGTTGTGCGCTGTCCACTGGGTTACTGCCGACAACCCCAAGGATCACTTCTGTCGCAGATACGCGCATCAGGCGACCGTCATCGATGACAAGCTGTACATCGACGGCGGCTGGGTGAATTACAAAGACTTTCCAAAAACAAATCAAGATTACTCCAGTAGGTTAATCTCGACACTTCGACAGGAAGTCGCATTGGCGGCCACCAAGATCAATTAGAGTGACAGACCTTGGCTAACCCACAAATAAAAGACACTTGGCTCTCATATCACGATCTTAACAAGCTAGTAAAGCGAGGCGTAAATCTCTGGCCCGACTTGAACATCAGCTTGAGCAAGAACGACAGGCAAGTCGAACCTCAGGAGTCAGCGTTGGTCTTGGATACGGAAGCCGGACCCAGACGGATACAACTTACTGACTGGTATTGCAGCATTCCGTCTGTGAATGGCGGGGTTCTATGGGGAGACGACGTCAACAAGCGATTCTACCTCTACGGAGGCGATTGGAACGGCGGCTTTGCACGAGAACAATACCACCTTCTCAGCTACGATATACTTTACGACCAGTGGGATGACTTTGGAGAACCCGGAATCAGTCCCCCGCCCATGATCGCCTCCTACGGTGCCGGAGTTGGCGTATCGGCGACCGGTATGGGATATTACCTCGGAGGATGGATCAGCAATGCCTCCATGACTGGATGGGTCCAGGACCGAAACATGAGCTCGAATTTCTACGCGTACAACTACGACACAGGCGAGTTCACCCAGGCAGCTAGCCCTGATAAACATGCGAGAGCTGAAGGTGCAATGGTCTGGATCCCGGCCGGCGACGCACTTGGACTGCTTGTGTACATGGGCGGCGTTCTCAGCCGAAATGCGAAAGGCAAGGAGGAACCCCAGCCATTCGATGAAGTCTTTGTGTTTGATGCCCAGAGTAATTCGTGGTACACTCAGAAGACAACGGGGCAGATACCACAGAACCGGCGTCAGTTCTGTATCGACGTTGCCTGGGCACCCGACAAGTCAACCATTAACATGTAAGTACTCAATTCCGTCCTGGCCGGAGGCAGTGGCAGTATTAACCCTGACGACAGCTACCTCTGGGGAGGACTGAGCGTGCCGCCTCCCGTTGTGAATACCACCTCCTTCGCCGACGTCTACATCTTGACCCTCCCCTCGTTTACCTGGGTCAAGGCATGGCCTGACCTCCCTGGAAACGCCACAATGCCCCCTGAATTCGGCCATTACAGTAGTTCTTGCAACATGGTCAAGTCTATGTCGCAGCTGTTCGTCATCGGCGGCACCTACTCGGATACCAAGGCCTGTGACCTCGGGGTCAATGAATGGGCTCAGCATAACTTTTGGACGGGGACGAGCCAGAACGCCGGCGACAACGAGACGTATTGGGATTTGTACGATCCGACTGTCACTACCAACGTCGTCCCCGCGCACGTCTACAACATCACAGGTGGGGATAAGGACGGTGGCGCGACACTCGACGCGCCCAAGGCCGGATTTGACTCGGGCAATAGCGCCCTTGAGGATCTTCTCGGGCGAAGGCCTGCGATGGCGGAGCGTTCCCCGACCCGCAAGGTCTCCTCCCCGACCAAGTCGCCCACGGCGATGGTGACTCCCTCTCCAAGGTCTGGACTCTCCATCGGCGCCATCGTCGGCATTTCTATTGGCGGCACTATGGCTCTGGCAGTCGTCCTGACTCTGTGGTTCTGCATCGGTAGAAGGGTCGTCCGCCGTCGCGAGGAGCACCGCCGCCAGTCCAACATGACGCAGGCGCAGCCTCTGTACTTTGACGGCAGTCCGGTTGCACCGCCGAGCATGGTCAGCCCCCAGACGTCTGTGGGATACCAAGGATCCAGCCCAACAAACTCGCAGATGATGACACCGCACCAGGCCAGCCCGCTGCCGCCGACTGAGCTCCCTGCAGAAGATCACAGTCATATGCACGCCATCAGCGAACTTCCCCAGCAGAGGGTGGGCGGCAAAGGCGCTGTGTCCCCCGTTGGCGTGTCATCTCATGGCAATTCTCCCGCTCCTGCTTCCAGAGTAACGCCGGAAATACACCACTATTGATTTTTGCAATACCTTGCCTTTTTGATAACCTCATTTACCGGTAGAAGCGCTCCTTACGGGAATGTTAGTATGGATAATAGCTCCTAGGATACTTGCTCTAGCTTTGCTAATAATATGTTATTATACCTTGAGCGAGTAGGGTATTAATAGTATATATCCATTTTGTTGCAATAATTAGCCTAAACTAAAGGGTGCCCCATGTATGTATGCATGTATGTATGTTTGTATGTTTTATTACGCCCGGGAGAACTAATCTCATAGGGCCGCTAGATACGCTAAGCCATTTACACTTCCCGTCGTGTTGATCCTGACCACAAAAGAAAACCCCACTTCTCTCTCCGATTCTTTTTGTTCCAGCCTCGCTTGACTCTGTTTGACAGACCTGCTTGGAGGCCGATTTCTCCAAGTGTTCAGCATCCTATTTTCAGCAGCTGAAGCATGGACTGTCCACCTGAGGCTGTTGGATGTTAGTATCTCCTAGGTTCGATGATTAGTATCCTATATCCCTTGATTCGCTTCCAGTCTTCCCGTCTCCGTTGCAAACTTATGTATGTATGTATGTGTATTTTTCGTCCGGGGGGCCGTGAGGCCCGTAAAGTACCCTATTGGGGCACAGGACGTGCTGAGCTAGAGTCTCTTGTGTTAAAATCTACATAAAGCTTTCGCAAATTACAGAACAGACCACTATCCAGCATATCATCGGCTCAAAGGCGCGTCCTGTCGAGCCTGTTACCCGTCAGCGGGATGACCAGGTATAGTTATCATAGTGGTAGCCGCTATATCGGTCAGTCTTTAGTGAGACTGGGAGGAGGGCTTCGGCATGACTGCACGAGGCGGCCAAGCCCATGAGAATAAAGAAAAGGAACAAAGAAATAAAGAAACAGAAGGGAAAGGAAGATAGAAGGAGAGGAGAAGACACAAATGCATCTCCGATCTGCCTCATCTAGTGACAGCTAACTCTTCCGCCTCCAAATTCGAGCTTTCGTCCTCCTGCATCCCGCCTACCTCAATCACATCCTTAACAGCCCCCATCTCTTTACTTGCTTGCATTAGCTCCGAAATAGTTTTTTCAGCCACTAGAGCCTCGAATAATATTATAAACCTCTTATTAGGATTAGGTATTACCTTTCTCTTCTTACCTCTACTTAACCGGCTAACTTCCTCCTCTAAGCTAGCTATTCTTATACTTAGAGAAGCTATCTTTAACTCTTAAGCTTTAAACCCTTTTAATATCATAGAATAGCATCTTCTTATTAAGGGACTTTTGTTCTTTCTGAGATCCCTGATGTGGCGGCTGGTCTTTAGTATATTATCAGAATCGAGTTATCTGTCTCTATAGCTCTCTAATGCAGGCATAATTTCCTTCTTATCTGGCTATATCTCTAGATATAAAAAGGCTTTCTGCCGCAAAATTAGCCAGTTTCTAGTTACTCTCTAACTTAAAATTATATTCTTCTTAGTTATACCTGCTTCCCTAGTTTTTGTATTTGCTCTGATAAAGTAAACCTTATTTAAGGGTGCGGAATTAGTCAGGCTTGCCAATTTCTGGAGTTCTTTGCGGTACATAGTCTTAGAGGCATTAAATATACTATTATCTAGCAGCTAAAGGCTATGAGAGCAGTGTGCCAGCAGGTAGCAATAATATATATTATTTAAAAAGCAGGTAGCTATCTATTTATCTTAAACTTTAAATTAGCGACCTTCATAACATAGCTTAGTTAGATATTTGCAGACATATAGCTTCTATAGCTATTTAATATTAAAAGCCTAGTATTAGACTTATCTAATAGCCTTATTTAAGGTATATAGACTTCTTTAAGCTACTTAACTGCAATATAATTATTAGTCTAGCCGTTTTCTAAAGTAATATAATACCAGTCCGCTATCTTCCTAAACTCTTTAATAAACCATTACTACTAAAGCTCTTTACCTTTAAAAATAATCCCCGGTTTTAGAAGACGACTATCTGCCATTACGGCTTTAATAAAGCTAATTTAAGTGCGAGACTGAGAGCCCTTAAGAAAGGCCTTCCGCTTTAGGTTACTACTACTAATAACCAAGGAGTCTAAGCCTGTGCCTATAATTACTAGTAAGCTCATAGCCAAGCAAAGATAATACTCACCATATCCTGCTATAATACCGCCCTGACAATTATTATTTACGTCAACAGCCTGCCGACAATTAACTTTATATAGGAAATTTCATAGTACTAGCAAGACATAGGTAATATAATAATTAAAATAAGTAGGTGCTAATAATTAGCGTTTTAGCTGCTATAGTAATTACTATAAGTTTAAAATAGGTAAGAATATAAAAGAAATGCTTATAAATTAATTTATATTAATATTAATATATAAACTTATAGTATTAATAAGTATATAATAAATTTACTTTAAGGTTATTTTCTTTAATAATTATTAAGTAATAGGGCTTATAAATATAAATCAGTCTACTATAGCTAACTAAAGCATATTCTTAACTTATAAAGTTTAGTAATAGCTATAGCTATATATCTTATTATATTTAAATTATATTTAGCTTAAACTGCTAATATAAAGTAAAGAGGTTTAAGGAAAGTATTAATACTATATAATAGCTTATAATATATAAAGGTTAAGTTAAGACTTTAATCTTATTAAATTTATTTATAATAAAGTACTTTATATATAAGTTAGAATTCTAACTTCTTTACTACTATATATGCCAGACTATAGTTATATAGAAGTAAGTAAAGCTATATCTTTATAATACTTTATATAGTCTTAATAGTTAAGAGATTAGGCTTATATAAGAGTAGGCATTTAAGTATAATATCTTTAAGGGCTAGCTAAAGGCTTATATTAATTTACTACCTAGGCTTAATAATATATTATTAATTACAGCTTTAGGTCTACTAGGTATAGGAGGCATTTAGTATAAGTTTATCTAAAAATAAAGCATATTATCTTAGTCTAATTGCCTATATATAGGCGCAGACTTAAGGCAGATTTAAGAATATCTTAGGGTTAAGTATAATTAGGATATAGAACTTAAAGGTAGATATTACTTAACTACTATAATAAATAAAGAAAGAAGTAATAATTTATAAAGAATAGAAGTCTATTATTAATAATTATTCTTTAGTAAGTTAGGAAATAAGTTATTTAAGGTAGTAAGAGGACTAGATCTTAAATAATTAAGGGCCTAAGATAATAAGTTATAAGCTGCACTTTAGAGGGCTATTAATGCATTCTAGAGTAAGGGTAAAGATATTTAAAGTTAAGAAGTAGAGTATATTAATAAGGAGAATAACTTTACTATACTAAATTTATAGCTCTATTAGCTTAGTTCTGCTATTTACTTAAAGGATTTTAGTAAGAAAAAGGACTTCTTAAGGGGCTTAATTACTTTAAAATATAAAGTAGATTTAGATACTTTAAACTAGTTAGATAATACCTAACTGCAGTTTATATATATTATATTTAATTAGCTAGTTAATTATATTAAAGCTATTATTATACTAGATATTATATCTTAAAACGCTCTTTTTAAAGTTAATTATAAAGAACTAATAAAAGAGAGGATAAAACTATTTTACTTCTAATTTAAGCCTAAAATATAAAAGAGGTATATACTTATAGTTAAATAGCTACTTTCTTATATTATTTAATATATATCTTTTAATAATAAGGCAGATTAGCTATTATTTAAACTTAGTATATAGTAGTAAAAAGCTTATAATATTATAATAAAATATATAGATAACTTAATAGATACTTAAAAGGAATATAAAGGTAATCTAAAAGCACTAGTAATTATTAAACTTCTTAAACTACTAGAAACTGCTGTTCTTAAGCTATATATCTCTATTCTTAACTATTTTACTAAGAATATAGAATATAATAGTCTTTTTATTAGCTTCTTAACTGTTTTTAATATATAGGCAGATAGTATATAGGAGGGGTATATAGGCTTTATGCCAAAGCTTTCTGCCATTATAGCTATCTCTTATCTCTATATTATTAAATATACTATAAACTAATAGTCTAAAGCTATTAAGCAAAAGATATAATAAGGGTAAAGTTAAGAGAAAGCAGAAGAGAATAGCTTAAGCTATTTTATATTAATATATAAAATAACTTAATAGTTTATAATAGGTAGGGGCAAAGGCTAGAAAATAATACTAATATAGTTTATTATCTAGCTTTAAAATTTTAGTATAGCTATATAAAATAATATAGTAGTATATAGTTTAGTAAGTTAGGATAAAGGCAAGGAGGAGCTTATTTATAAGAGTATTTATCTTAGTATTTTTAATATATAGGCAATAATAAGATTAGCAGTCTAATAATTAGAGACTATACTTTATAAGGATTTATTATTATTTATTAAGTTCTTAAAGTAGTTTAATAATTAGAAATTATACTTTATAAGGATTTATTATTATTTATTAAGTTCTTAAAGCAGTTTTTAGCTAAACTTAAACTTCCTAAAATCTTATAGGATTAGCTACTAGATAATATAGCTAATAAAACGATTAGGCATTTATTTATTAATAAATTATTTTAATATAATAGTAGTACTAGTAAAGGCTAGGTTATTAAAAAGATATTATAAAATAGTAGTTTTAAGGGTAAGTAAATTAAGTTAATTAATAATAATAGTTTAAAGATAAATTTTAAGATAGTATATTAATATAGTCTTAATATAGAGAAAGTACTAAAGCTGCTAGCAGTTCTTATATATATTAGTAATAGGTTTTTACTAAAAGTATAAGAACTTCTTATTATATAGCATTATAATATAAGTAATAAAGGGGTTTGCAATATTTTATATAATTAAGGGCTTATTATAATTATTATAGGTATATATAAAGGCTTTATAATAACTAAGAGGCTTAAGATTATTTACTGCTTTTTGCTGCAAGAGGTTAGCACTTTATTAATATATTATTTATAGCTTATACTGCCGTTTTAGGAAGATATTTAAGCTAATATATAAGATAAGTCTATCTTTAATGCTGGCTTATAGGCAATAAAAGGTACTTAAAAGAGTAAGAGGTAATAGGATATTAAACAGGCTAATAAAGCTATAAAAGCCAGTTAAACTTAGGCTAGCTAGGTTAGTAAAGATAAGCAGGATAGTTAGAAACTAGGTCTTAGGGAATATTAGATATCTCTGTGCTTATTATATAGTATTAAAAGACTTAATATTTTAGCTTATAGGCAAAAGCTAAATATTAGTAACTAGTAGTATATCTTTACTATAATTAGTTAATAATATTTCTAAAATATATTTATAATATATATATAGCTTTTATATAAAGTAGACTTAGATAATAGCAGTAATAAAAGTAATAGTAATAAGGATAGTCTATATAACTTATAGGCAGGTTATAAATTTAAGACTGCAGGCTTAATTTATAAATAGCTAGTTACTAAAGGAGTATTTAAAATAAATAAATACTAAGTTAACTTCTAATATATTAGTAAAGAATAATACTAGTTATTAGGCTTTTTATTTATAATAAGAGGGTTTAGTAAGGTTTTTACCTTAGGCTATAAGTAAAAGAATAAATCTATCTGCAATAAGGCACTTTAAAAACTGCAGTTAAAGAGATAGAAGTTATATTACTATATTAATATTAACTAAGAACTTATTTACTTATATAAAGAGTAAGCTAGATTTTAGGGTATTTAGTATAAGGCAATCTAGGTAATTATAATAAATAAGAGCTAAGTTATAGTTATAATGGGCATAGGGGGCAGAAAGAGCTTAAGCTTTATGCTACTAGTAGCAAGCTATTTAGGCAGAGTAATTATTATAGTAGTTTTGCTTATATTGCTATAAGGTAACTTAATAAAATAGTGCCGAAAGATAAAGATATTATATACTAAGTAGTGCAGTAACTAGTCCCTAGGTACTATTAAGATGTAATTTATTATAAATTAGCTACTAAAACAGGCAATTTCGCTTAAATTTTTATACTTAATTATTTAATGCTAGGCTGAGTTGCTAATTAGCTTAAATTAACCCTAACTTTATACTTAGGGTTAGCTAGCGCATTAAGTAATTAGCCTAAAAAGCCAGGCATATAGGCTATATATATAAAACTGCAGCTTATATAAAAATATTAGTAATATATAATAGTTAGGTTTCTAACTATAAATAAACTAAGCTATACTTAGATATATTATTAGTAAATTATATAAGGCATAATACTAAGTAGTTATTAAAGTATTATATCTCTTAATAGTAGATTTAATATATATTAGGCTTAATTAATATAAAGAAGTTTTATTAATAGCTTATAAGCTAACTTTAGGGAAGTAAAAATAAGTATAAACTATATATTATTATTTATAAGGTACTTAGTAATACTTCTTTTAGGAATTAAGATATTAATTCCTTAATCCTAGACTAATATTATAATACTTTAGTTCTGTCTTAATTAGTTACTATTAGAGGACTAAAAAGGGATTATTTAGTCCTGTTATAATTAGTAATAATAATAGGGAATTATTATAGGGTATATATAATATAACTGCAAGGGTTATAATATAGTAGTATTATAGATTGCTATAGCTTAAAAGAGATAACTACTTAGGCTTATATAATCCTTATACTTAATAGTGCTCTTTTATAGCCTTAATTATTAACTTTACTAGTTATTTATATATCTATAGTTTACTATTAATTAACTTAAGAACTATTAAGATATAATTTATTATAAATTAGCTATTAAAATAGGTAATTTTGCTTAAATCTTTATACTTAATTATTTAATACTAGGCCGAGTTACTAATTAGCCTAAATTAACCCTAACTCTATACTTAGGGTTAGCTAGTATGTTAAGTAATTAGCCTAAAAAGCTAGGTATATAGGCTATATATATAGAACTGCAACTTATATAGAAATATTAGTAATAATATTATAAATTACTATAGCTTAAAAGGGATAACTACTTATACTTGTATAATTTTTATACTTAATAGTACTCTTAAGAGAGATTTAAGCTGCTATCCTTACTTACCCTTAGTTACTCTAAGTATAAATAGGATAATATAAGAAAGCTTTAAGCTACTATCCTTAGTTATATTAAGCATAAATGTAATAGTATAAAAGAGCTTAAAACTACTATCCTTAGGCATACTAAGCATAAATGCAATAGCATAAGAGAGCTTTAAGCTGCTATCTTTAATTACCCTTAACTTACCCTATCTTATTATAATACCTAATAATTTATTATAAGTTAACTATCTAAATTACTATAAGTTAACTCTCTACTTTATAGCCTAACCTTTTAATTTCTATTAGTTAACTATCTAATTTATTATAACTTAACCTTCTAATTTACTATAAAATAACCCTCTAATTTACTATTAGTTAATCTTCTAAATTACTATAATAAACCTTCTAAATTACTCTTACTTATTTCTTTAATTTACTTTTAGTTAACCCTCTAATTAACTATATCTGCCTTTTAAGTTATTATAAGATAACCTACTAGACATTCTGTAGTTATGCCTGTTATAGCTTTATAAACTCTCTATAGTTAAACTACTACTACTTATAGGGCCTGCTGTTATACCTACCCTATACCTACCCTATACTAAACTTTAAACACTTCTTATAACTGCTATAGATAATATATAATAATAAGACTACTACTATTTAATTTGCTTTAATTAAAATAAGCTATATAGTAACTTTTAAAAAAATATATATAAAATAGTTTTATAGTTTAGTAACTATAAGTTAATTTTTTTATCTGCTTATATAAATAAATATTATAGAAAATAAAAAGTAGTCTATAAGGCAGTTCTAGTATATAGCTTACTAAAACAGTCTTAAAAGGTATATAAGGGGAGGTAAATCCGGCTAGGTCTAAAAAGGCATAAGTTAACTAAATAAGCTATAACGGAATGGGTTTTAAATAGGTAAACTAGTCTATACTAGGTTTAATATTTACAGAGTTATAAGGCATTATACTAAGTAGTTATAAAGTGTTATATCTCTTAATAGTAAATAAAGCAGGTTAGGCATATTTAGGTAAAGAAGTCTTATTAATAGCTAGTAAGCTAAGTTTTATAAAAGTATTAATAAATATAGTTTATATACTAGTAGATAATAATAATAATTAATAAGGTTATTATAAGATTAATAGTAATTATATTAAATTAGTATTAATTATAATAAATTATTTATAATCTTAAAGTCTTAATGCTAATCCCTTTTAGTATAGGTATAATAATTAGTAAAAAATATAAGGTATATATAATAGAACTGCTAGGGTTATAATATAATCTCTCCTCTCTATTAGGCCTTATCCTTAAGGCCTGGTTAATATATTTTCTATTAGTTATTCCTTAATAAGTTTAATCTTAATCCTATAATCCCTTTAAGATATCTAACTATATAGTAAAGGCTAAGAAAACCTCTATTAAAAATTACAAATCTCTTTATATTTTTATTATAATATTTAGGAATCCCATTATGCCTTATTTTAACTATATCTATTAAAAGATAGAGGATTTATATATCTTTAATCTTGCAAAATTAAATTACTGCAATTTATATATTAAATTAGGAATATCTTATAATAGTTATAGCCTTTTTATAGTAGCAGGTATGTTTTATTCTCTTATAAAATTGTTTTTATAGGTTTTACTAATATAATATTAGCTAAGAAGATTATTAATAAAAAGCATTATTTAAAATAAGAAGAAGAGGCTACTAAAGATAAACTAATTACTTTTTAAGTAAAATTTACTTATATTTATAATATAATAAATACTTAATTTACTAAAATTATATATTTAAGGCACTAGTATTATTAAGTAGAGGTAAAGGGCTTAGATATAATCTAGTATAGTTTTAACTATCAAGAGGGTAAGTAGGGACAGGGTTGGGATGGCCGTGATGTCTTTGTCAAATTCGAGCGTCGGCCAGAAAATGGCAAGTAAAATCTGCCAAAAATCAACCCTAGGAGGTAAGCATATAAAAAA
>JACTAS010000292.1:0-12993 GCA_014884825.1 Fusarium sp. 190-020-2 | reverse complement strand
GGAAGTCGTCCTCGAGCTCTAAGAGCAACTTCACGTCAGCCGTCTCCCAGGATTGGCCGCTCGGTATTCTCCAAGGCGTCTCTTGGGCTGTCTCAAGTCTTCTTAACACCCGACTATTCATATATATGAATGCCAATTTATTGGTGCTAGTGACAGTAAGACGATTGCGAATCTTGTTGTGGAGGAAATTGATCGAGGAAAAAGATCTCTCAGAAGGTACGGAATTAGCTAAAGCGCCTAGGACTCGTTTGGCCAACGCAGCGAGTGATACATTCGTAGAATGAAGATACCGCCAACTGTCAAGGACGTGTTGGTGGTGCGGAGTGCCCTCGGATGCTGCTCTGTATATGCGACTTCCTGGGCCAAAGAGGTTGCCCTCCCGAGCCCTAAACTGACAAAACTCCCGGAAGATATTGCCGTATTCCTCAGCGTTGGTGTTGTCCTCAAGAAAGTTGTGTGCTCTTTCGACAATGTCTGTGGTCAACAAATGGTGCTTCGGGTCGGTAGTGGCAGGGTCCAAAGCAAAGGCCATGTAGTGTATGTCGTCCGTTTGCACGTCAAACCGTTGCTTTCGTAATGCTTTCAGTTCTTGGTAGTTTATTAGTGGGTCTTGACCGGCCTCTTCCATTGCGTCCCATGAAGCCTGAATGGATAGCCAACGTGGAATGACCTCCTCAAGTCCCGCGCGGTCGCGTTCTGAGTTGGCTTGGGCATGGCCAATCGGCTGAAGAACTTTGAATAACATTTCCAGATTGGCCCAAATTTCGAGATCGTTGATATATGATATCACCTGAGGTAGACTTGGCTGTGTCACTTGCTCCTCCTCTTTGACAATTACCTGCTTCATTCCGTTGAGAATAACTGAATCGCGTGCGAAAGCTCGAAGGGCGTCTTTGTTGTCAAAAACAGATTTAACAGCAGCAAGCTGTGTTCCCTAGCGTGTGATTGCAGCAGTAATGTACGCCTTGCGCTGCCCGTAGCATTCCTGCTGATGAATGCGAAGCCTTGACAACTGCAATTTGGCTTTGCTAAAGAAGGCAATGAGAAAAGTAACCTTTCCAAAGATTGGCATCCACCGCTTCGACTCCACAATGTCTTTGATAAGCAATTGAAGTCGGTGAGAATCGCACAAGATATAAAGGCAGTGGCTGAACTCTGGCAGCGCTTTCATTTCTCGATGAAGCTTTCTCATCGTGCTACATGTATCTGTACAGATAGCATTCAGCCGCGAGAAGTCGTGTCCGAATATTTCAAGAAGAGATGGCTTGATAAGGCTCAAGGTCGTCAATGCCGTGTGATCATGATCTTTGGTATCGATTGTCGTCCAGTAAAACGCAACTGAACTAGGGATCTCAATAGATATATTGATAACTCGGTTGTTTGAGATATCATCTGAGGCATCGAATATGACGTTGAGATGCGGGGCCTCGTCCAGAAGAGCCTTGACACGTTGCTGATAGTCCAGGTAGACAGGGTCGAGGAATGAGGCAACTCGATTGCGATCTGGAAGTTTATATGCCGAATTTAGCATTTGGAATAGTTTCAGTGTCTCAGGCTCTTCATAGAGGGAATAAGGTTTGCCGGAGGTAAAGACTGCGACGGCGGCTTGACGGTCCAATGCATCCTTAGATGCTTTGCTAACACTATCCAACTTAGTGTTGATGAGCGCTTGTCGGCTGGGAATGACTTCATGAAGCTTCCGATATGCGGTGCATTGCGTGTGAAGGTGTCGAAGTTGTTTGGAGGTGTGCTTCGCCATAGTCTTTGAGCAGAGCTTGCAGACTACACGGTTCAGCGTAAAGCCCTCTTCCGAAGCCGACCGGAAATATTCGTCAATGCCATGAAGTTTAGGACGACCTCCCCGATTGGTCATATTGACTTAGTAATGACCACAAATAGTAGTTGTCGGTGAAGAAATCTCAACAGCAACATTGGGGGATGATGAAGCCTCCTCAGGGGTCGCAACAACTCATGGTCGTCCTACACCCCAACCCCATTTGGGATAGTCACTAAACCCAGTTAGGAAGGAGGTTTATGACGGTAAATTACCCGTCAGTTGGGGTTTATGACGTCAAAAACGCATCCCTTGTATACTAAACCTTATTACAACTTTCATCAAATAATAAACCTCGTCACAACGCCTCATTGTTTGACAATTAAATGATAAAACCTTGTTAAAATTAAATTCGCGCTCTTTCTCTTTATTTTCCTGTAGATCTTTTCTATTTTAGCCCTGAAAATGTTAATAATGTCTACTAATGTTTTTTTCAATAATGTCTACCCCCTGTCTTTATTAGCGTATTTACAGTTTAGTAAGAATGTTTAATGCGGTCTAACAGACGTTGTCGTTAGATAAGTATTAGAAAAATCCACCTTTTGCCTTAAGGTTAGGGTTAGGGTTATAAATACTACACTATAACCCCTTTTCTTTTTACTACCTCCCTCTAATACCCTTAACCCTCTTAACTTCCTAAATTAAAGGAAAATCCACCTTTTACCTTAAGATTAAAGTTAATATTATATATAAGTAAATATTAACTTTCCTTTAAACTATTAATAATAATTAAAATTATATTTATTTAATACCTTTATATAATAACTAGTTAGATTTTTACTTTTTTATATAATTATAAGTTACTTTTCTTTAAGAAAATAAAAGCATTATTTTCTAACTATACTTTAGTATTTATACCTATTATCTTAACCTTATTTTATTTTACTAGCTAGATAATATACAGTCTCTTATAATAATTATAAGGATATATTATAAATAATAGTAATACTTCTCTTTCCCTTCTCCTTATATAAACTCTCTTAATAAAAAAGTAATTATATAATTAGTATTTATATATTAACTACTGCCTAGAGATATACCTTTACTAAGCTATAATATATATACCTAGTATATCTTAAATAACTTATTAAAATACTTTAAGAACTATTTAATATAGCCTAGTTAACTAAATATACTAAAGCATAAAGGCATTTACTATATCTAGGTATTAATATAAGTTATCCCCTTTATACTTTAAATTTATAGCTTAGTAGATTTCTTATAGCTAATAATACTTCTAGTATATAATATACTAGTCTATTTATTCCTTTTTCTTACTTTAATAGTCTTAAAGTGCTTTTTACTTAACTTAAATTTAATTAAAATATTAAGTATAAATTATTATAATATACTTAAATAATTTTCTTTTTATATAATAATAGAAATAGTAGCCTTTTATTATCTTAAAATCTCTTTTATATTAACTTAATTCTTTATTATATACTTAAGCCTAATAAAGCACCGTAATAAGTTTAGTAAAGATTATCTTACTAATAGTAAGGTTAATACTGCTATTATCCCTATCCTATCTAGCTTTAGTCTTATTATATAAAGGCTATAATAAATAGAACTTTAAGGTAAGTAGTTACTATTATATATAATACTTAAGATAAATACTATAAAGCTTATTGCCCTCTATATATTACTATTAATTAGGTTTACTATTAAGGAATTAGCTTAAGACCTTATATAAGTAGTATTTTTATAAAAGATATAATTATATAGCCTCTTTATCTACTACTACAGGTTAACCTAACTGCAGCTACTAGGCTATACTAAGTAAAACAATTAACTTAACTACTTTATTATCTTAACCTACTTTACCTAACTTTTAAGAGAAATCTATTAAAAGGCTTAAGGCATTAATATAAATAATTAATTAAATATAAAAGTAATTAAACCTAAGACCTAGTATTAATATTACTATAATAATAGGCAAATTAGCTACTATTAGCTATTACTTTATAATTATTATCTTTTCTTCTTTTATATTAGACTTAGCTATATAAAATAGATAGCTAAGTATATTAGCAAGCTCTGCTATAAAATCCTTTATTAAATAATATATAATAACTTAATCTTACTTACTTTTAAATAGGTTTATTTAGGTCTAGTAAAACTATGTAAAACAAGCTACTTACTTATATAAATTGCCTAGCTTATATTCTTATTAAATAATATATTAAATATTAAGATAATTTATTAAGTCTTTAATAATATATAGCTATATAACCTTATTATACTTAAAAAAAAGCTTTTAATAAATTAATAATAATATTACTATTAGCTAAATAGTTTATATATAAATTTATTATATATATTATACTAGCTATAATATACTTTATTAGTAATAGCTTATTATAATTATAAGATAGTATTTATTAATTATAATTTAATTTAAATACTATCTATTAAATAGTTAGTTAGTATACTTTAAGAATGCCTTTATATAAGCTGCCTTAGCTAATATAATAATAATAAGGGCTAATTTCTTTAAGCCTAGGCGCTAGATATAATACTTTAATATAACTTTATTAAGGCGCCTAAGTATATTACTACATAAGGCTATAATAAAAAGGATTAGGATAGTTATTTTAGCTCCTGCTAGTATGGCTTTAACTATAAATATTAATATCTTCCCCAAACCTATTACAAAAATAACAATAACTTACTTAGGTATATATAGACTTATAATCGCCAGTATAGCATCCTGCTAACTAGGGCAATATAACTATAGCTCTAAGTTATTATATAGCCTATAAGTAGCTATAATAATTTTATCTTTTTTAGCAGCTAGCCTTATATAAAACTATACCTTTTTATAAGTATTAAGTAGCCCTTATACTTATATATCTAATATAGCAGGGGGCTGCTTACCTTAAAGCACTTAATTAATCTAAAACAGAAACTGCTAGCTTTAAGATACTTAATAAGTATAATAAAGTAAGCTTATTATAGTTAAGGTTATACTGCTAATATAGCTATAATTAAATATCTAAAAGGTATAATTACTTATCTTAATAAAATATATAAGATTTACTTTATCTTTAACTTCTTTAAATACTATAATCTTACCTATATTAAAATTAGCCTACTTCTTAATACTAAACTTCTCCTTTATAATAAAAGTAATAACTTAGTGCTATTATATTACCTAGAACTAGGGCACCTCTGCCTATATATATGCCCTCTAGAGGCAGGATAAGACTATATTATCCCTCTAGACCTTGCTACTAAGCTTTAATTATAGGTATAGTAAAAGTAAAGCCCCTAGCTTGCTTTAATATAAAAAGGCCTAATATAAAGGCAGTATAAATATAAGATATATTAAGAGAAGGTTTTTAATAACTAAAAGTAAGAATTTAATATTATCCTTCTCTTTTTTAGTTTATTTCTAGCTTTTACTATATTATATATATATTATAACTATCTTTTCTTATAAAAATACTAATTAGTAATAGGTACCTATATTAATATATATAATAGAAAGTAGTTTTAAGGAGTATAATAAAAGGCCTAAAGAAACTAAAATAGGTATTAGTATCCTCTTAAGGAACTCCTAAATATATACCTTATAGATAGCTATTACCTTAAGGTAAAGGCAAACCCTATTATTTAAATCTAGCTATATAAATACTTAATATAAATTTGCCCTCCTTTTAATTTATTAAAATAAGGCATTATATATCCTTACTAATATCTTGCAATTCCTCTTATTTATTAATTATAAAGCGCTATAGTTATTTATATTTAGATTATTATATAGCCTTTATACCTTAATTAAAGCAATATCCCTTATTTTAAATAAAAGCTTATTATATAGAAATAAATATGCTTAGTAGAACTTGGACTTAACTAGCTATATTACCTATTTTATATATAGTTTTATCCCTATATAATTAATTATTTTCCTATTAAGGGACTAGCAAGCTTAGTACTTAGTAAGACTAGTATAGGAGGCTATAAAGAGATATAGCCTTTATTATAATATATATCTAAAAGGTATCTTTACTATTTACTAAAAGTACTTCTTATATATTTAATCTAGCAAATCGAGAATTTTATCTTTATTATCTTACTTCTAAAAGTATATAAAGTTAAATAAGATAAGCTAGGCAGTTTAGGTAAGTATAGATAGATTGCTATTAACGTTCTCTAATTTGCACTATATATACTGCTTATACTGCTTATTATTTACCTAGTATATTAAAGCCTTTATCTAGCTAAATATAATATAGAAGCTTAAAATAGCAAACTAAAATAGCCTGGTTTTAATAGTCTAGTAAATAAGTAAGATATAAAATTTACAGATAGTATACTTTAGCTTAGCATTATACTTATTATAATCCCTATTAGCTATACCTTCCTTCTTATTATAACTTAATATCCCCCTCCCCTTTACTACCTTATTATACCTCTATAATGTATTAATAACATCCTTTATAGCTTATTATTATAGAGGGGTTATTTTAATTATATCCTATAGTATTATATAGTTTTTACCCTCTCTTATAAAATAACTATCCTTATAATATACTACCTAGTAATAATATATTAAGAGCTGCTTTATAATTTAGAAATAGAAGGTAAGGGATAACTTATTTTTAAAGCTATAGAATTTATTAGCTATTATATTACTTATATAACTATTATTACTATAGAAATTACTTAGCCTCTTTATATATTACTATATTATCTTTTAGTTAGGTAATTTATTATTATATAACTTATATATATCTCTAAGTATACTCTTAGCTATAGTAAGAATATACCTAAGATCTATATCTATATTATCTATATTACCTTCTTCTTCTCCTTCCTTATTATTATTATTACTATTACTGCTGCTATTATTATTATTATTATTATCTATACTTTATAATAATATATATAATAATATAATCTCTATATTATAGAGACCTTATAAGTATATAAAGAACCCGGTATAGATAAGCCAGGGCACCTAATTAGCCTATAACGCCTTAACGTCTTATATAATCTCGGCCTCCTTATTTACATTATGTAAGGCCTAGATAATATTAGCCTTTAGGTCTTTAAATAGCTTTCTCTCCTCCTATAATATAAATGCCATAGCCAGGCCTAACCTTACTAGCGCTTCTCTTGTTATTAGTAGAAATAGGTTTTCTTTAATTAAAAAATAATTAATAAAGCCCTTAGCTATAAAGTATATCTAGAGCTTATATGCCCTCTAGAAAGGCATAGTATTTATATACTTTAAGGCCTTCCTTTTATAAACTAATATATAATTATATATCTTCCTAGCCTGCTATATATAATAGTAATATTAAACTTCTATATAGGTATAGATATAGCCTTTATATATATTAAGACCCTCTATAGGCCGCTATGGCCTCTTTCTATTAGCCTTCTATTACCATAATGCCTTAACTAGGTATAGTTTATAGCTTAAAAACCGCTTAACTATTAGTTAGAGTTTATTACCTTTTATCTAGTGCGGCTTGGCCTATAAGTAGCTCCTCTAGCTTATTTATTTTAAAACTAGATATATTTTATAAAGGCAGTAAATTATAACTTAATAATTAATATTATAAGAAAAGCTATTAAGACTTATAATAAGTATTACTATAAGATAATATATTTTTATTAATTTAAGAAAAATATAAAAAGCCTATATTTATATTTTTATAAATAGTTATTATTTTATTTATTTACTTTACTTTTATTTTTAACTTTCTTTCCTTTTTCTTTTTTTCTCTCTTTTATTTTCTTTTCTATTTATTTATTAATTTAAACTTCTAGCTTACTATATTTTATTAATTTCTATCTAATTATAATTAACCCTTTTACTAAAATCCCCTTTTACTTAATGCCTACTATGCCCTTATTAGCGCTATGTTATTTCCTAGCTATATTATACTGCCCAGGATACCTCCAGACCTAACCAGGGTCTCCCCTTTTACTAAAAGAGTCCCAAATAATAGTAGCTAGATTTAAAATAGCTAGAATATATAAAAATAAGTTAATTAAGTTTTAGGCTATTATTTAATTTACCTTATATTAAGTTTTATATATTAATAAATTTATTATAGAATTTTAATTATAATATTAACTTTAAATTAAAATTTTATTAAAATATTTATAACTATTTTAACCCTCTCCTTACTTATAATATTAATTTCTTTACTTTAATAATACTAGTAAGTATTTCCTACCTTTTACCTTAACTTATTACTTTAATAATATTAATAGTTATTTTATATTCTTAACCTTTAATTATAATATATTATTATGCCTTTATTAAGTACTAATTATATAGTAGTTTTTTTATTTACTTAACTTAATATAAATACTATTTTATTTTAATTATTAATTACTTTTAACTTTTAGCTCTTAACTTAACTTATTAATTTAATAATATTACTAATTATTTTTTATCTTTAACTTTAACTCTTATACTTATTTATACCTTTATTAAGTTTTAAACTTATATTTTTATACTTATTATACTTTACTTATTTTACCTTTTTTATTTTCTTTTTATTTTATATATTTTTTATATTAATAGTTAATCTTTACTTTAAGCCCTCCTTTTTAACCCTAACCCTAACCCTCTTAGCGCTGCTGCACTATACTTACTATATATACTACCTCTAGCAAGTTATAATCCCTTACCTTATATTATTATATTTTTATTTACTTACTTACTTATTACTTTATATACCTTAAATATTAGTAGTTACTAGCTATTACTATAACTTCTCTTACTTTCTATTTTATATTACTTTAATTATAATAACTAAAAGCCTATATTTATTTTCTCTTTTTTACCTTTTCTAGCCTATTAAATATAAAATTACTATATATTATATTATATCTTACTTTATTAATTCTTATACTTCTTACTTTAATACTAACCTAATAACGCTATTATATTATACCTGCTATATATACTGCCTTTACTAAATTAAATATAAAAAGTCTTTATTTTATTACTTTTATCTTAACCCTAACCCCTAAAATCTATATAACCCTAACCTTTAAGTCCTTTAAAACCTTAACCTTAAAACTTATATAGCCTTAACCTTAAAGTTTTATAAAACCCTAGCTCTTAAATTTATATAAATTTTATATTATTAATTTTTTCTTTCCTTTTTATCCTTTTTATATACTTTATATATTATAGTAATTAATTTATAGCCTTTACTTTACTTTCTTATCTTTTACTTTTTTTTCTCTATATAAGTAATTTAAAACTTATTATATTTACTTATTTACTTTTTCTTATTTACCTCTTTTTATATTTTATTTAATTTTTACTTTAAATATAATAATTAAGTCTAATTATATTAAACTAAGCTATACTAGGTTTATTATTAGCAGATTGCATAAGGCATATACTAAGTATTATTAAAGTATTATATCTCTTAATAGTAAATTTAATATATATTAGGCTTAATTAATATAAAGAAGTTATATTAATAGCTAGGAAGCTAGAATTTATAAAAGTGCTAATAAATATAATTTATATACTTAAGGTAACTTATTATAATAAGTTAGTACTTATATATAAGCTATAAGTTTAATTATAAGTTTTATTAAGTAGCTTATAATAAAAATAAGGAGAAAGTATAAGTTATTAATTAATTAGAGGAAATTTATAGGTTTTATATAGTATAACTATAAGGATTATAATATAATATCTCCCCTCTATTAGGTCTTATCCTTAAGACTTATATAACTTTTATTTTAACTATCTTTTTTTTAGTAAGACTAACTTAAACTTATAATTATCCTTTTAATATTATATTAATAAGATATTAAAGTTAAAAGCTACTTATAATTAAAAAGTATAAGTAATTTTAATTAAAAATACTAGTTTTCTTATTATGCCTTATAGTTATTATAAACCTAAAAACTTAAAGTATTAGGCTAAAGAGGGTTATAAGCACTATATATAATATATATATTATAGTTATAAGTATAATAATAAGGATATTATTATTCTTAAAGGTTTATAAGTTTTTCTTTAATATATAATTTCTATTATTAACTTATTATAACTAATTATTTTACTATTAAGAAGTATTAGTTAGAGTATAAAGAGGAGTTAGTTAAGACTAAATTAATAAACTTATAATAATAAGTAAATAAGTAATTAAGTTATTTAATATATCTTTATTATTAAAAGAGGTAGCTATAAAAGTATAATAAAGAGATACTTTATTATAATATTAAAATTATAAATAATTTAGAAGTAGTAAATAATACTAAGTTATTTACTGCTATTAAAGCTTAATTAGCAGGCGCTTTTAATATTATTAACTAAGGTAAGATTTTTTCTATTTAATTAGGTATATTCTTTATTTATTAATTATATTTATTTTCTTAATTACTTTTACTTTATAGGCTTCTAGTCTTATAATTTGCTATAGTTTATTGCCTGTTTTAACTTATATTATATCTATTACTAATTTAAGTAATAAAATATAAAAGATTAAATAAAGCCTTACCTTTAATAGTAGGTCTAGTTTATAGTTATTTTTTAAAATTTTTTATAATACCTTATAAGGTTTAATAAATTTATAATTTAATTTATAAGTTAGTTAGTTTGTTTTAATATTTTTTATAGCTAAGTAAACTATATCTCCCTTTAAAAAGGTTAGTCCCTTTAACTATTTTAAGTTATAGTAGTTTTTTATATATTTTCTAATAAATTTAAGTTTTATTTTTATTTCTTTATATAGGTTTTTAAGGTTATTACTTTTAAATATAATAGCTAGATTAACTGATTTTTCTTATTATATATTATAATATATATTTAGTATAAATCTAAAGTTAGTATAAGCTAGTATAAGCTTTATGCTTTTATTATATATAGTATTATAGGCAAGTTAGGCTATTAGTAGTTTCTTAATTTAATTATTTTATTTATAATTAATATAATACTATAAGTACTATTTAAGTATTTAATTTATTTATTTAGTTTATCTATTAACTTATAGTTAAAATGCTATTATAAGTTAGTAATTTAATCCTAATTATGCTATAAGTAATTACTAAAATATTACTATAAATATAAGTCCTCTATCTAAAAGGATCTCTATAAGTAACTTATATATACTAATAATATATTAATAAAAAATATAAAAAAGTTCTTCTGTATTTATTACTTCCCTATAGGGTAGGTAATAGGAAAATTTTATAAGCCAATTTATAATAATTATAATATTATTATAGAAGATTCTAATTAAGGGTTCTTTTAATAAAGGTAACTTAATTATAAAGTCTATTATAACTAAGTCTTAAGGTTATTATACTACTAGTAGTAATTATAATTATCTATAAGGTTTATATCTCTAGGCTTTTATCTTTAAGTAGAGGTTATATTGTTAAATAACCTTTTTTACTATTTCCTTTATTTCCTTTATATTATAATTTTCTTATATTCTTTTTAATATTTTTATAATGCCTTAGTAGCTATATAGGGGGTATTTATATATATTTTATATTAATTCTTCTTTAAGTTTATTTAAGATAAATTATATATATAAATTATTAGTTATTTTTTATAGATTATAAGGTCTTTTATTTTTTACTTTTTTTAGTTATTTTTTAAATTTTATGCTTTTTTATATTTAAGTAATAGTTTTAGCTATTCTTATAATTATCTTAACTAGTTAAGTAAACTAGTATTCTCCTTTTAAATTAAACTCTAAAAGCTATTTTTTAATTTTAATAGTTCTTATATTAAGGTTAAGTTATTTACTAATAGTATTTATATATTTATTATCTATACCTTTATAATATATAATTATAAAGTTAAATTTATATAGGTATTTAGCATATTGCAGTTATTATTAATTTAACTTTTATATTATTATAAAATAGGCTATATTCTTATAATTAGTAAATACTTTTATTAAGTATTTACTTCCTTTAAGATAGTATTTAAATTCCTTAAAGTAATTAATAATAGCTAGGAATTCCTTATTATAAATAAGGTAGTTAAGTTCTGCTTTATATATCTTATAAGAGTAAAAAGCAATAAGGTATAATATACTATTATTATCCTATTATCCTATCTATCCTCTTAAAGTAAAGTTAGAAGTATTAGTTTTAAGTTTAACTTACTAATTTAAGTTAAATATTATTAAGATAGGTTTACTAGTAATAGCTTTTTTAAGTTATTTAAAAGCTTTTTATATTTAATTATTTTATTAAAACTATTTATTCTTTTTAGTAATTTTAGTAAGAGAGATAGTAATTTTACTAAAGCTTTTAATAAATTATTAGTAATAGTTTATAAATCCTAAGAAGGATTATATTTCTTTTATTAATATAAGGATCTTTTATTTAGTAATTATAGTAATCTTTTATTTATTTATCTTAATTTTATTATTAGAGATTTTATATCTTAAGTAAGTTACTTAAAATTAATAAAAGTAACTTTTTATTAGTTTAATAAGTATATTAGTATCTTATAGTGCCTTTAAAACCTTATAGATATGTTCTTTATGCTCTTTTTTATATTAGAGAAGATAAGGATGTTATTTAGGTAGTATATTATAAAGATATTAAGGTGTTCTTAAAGTATGTTTATAATTATATATTAAAATACTATAGGCACATTACTTAGTCTAAAAGGCATAACTAAATATTTAAATAATTTATATTTTATTTTAAAGGCTATTTTCTATTTATTACTTTCTTTAATTTAAATAAGATTATAGGCAGATTTAAGGTTAAGAGCTATAAATACCTTTTTGCTAAATAGGCAGTCTTTAAGTTTAGTAATAAGGGGTAAGGGTATTTAGTCTTTTTCTATAATCTTATTAAGTTATCTATAATTTACTATAAGTTATAATTTATTTATATTAGGTTTTAATATAAATATAACTAGGTATTTAGCTAAGGATTTTAATAGTTAAATATATCCTTTTTATAGTATATTATTTATCTATTCTTTAAGTATATTAAGCTTATCTTTAAATAGGTTATAGATAGGGAAGAATTTTAAATTCTTTTTATCTTTTAATATAATTTTAATATTATAATCTATATATTAAGGTAAGTTAATATCTAGTTCCTCTTAAAATAATTTCTTATAAATATAATACTTTAATAATATATTTTTAAGTTAATTATTAAATTCCTTTAAGGCAATTTATTTTATTTAT
>JACTAS010000291.1:0-13022 GCA_014884825.1 Fusarium sp. 190-020-2 | reverse complement strand
AACTAATTTTAAACTTTATATTACAATCTAAGTAGCTATATTATATATACCTTATATTTCCCTCTAATTATTATATCCCTACTTTATTAGATTATTACTAAGCTTTTATAATTATAATTAATATACTTTAATTAATATTAATTTTATAATACCCTTACTAATTACTATTTATATTTTTAAGTATATAAAATATATTTATTAATACTTTTATAAATTTTAGCTTATTAGTTATTAATAAGACTTTTTTATATTAATAAGTTTATTATATTTTACTTAAATATTAAAAGTTATTGTACTTTTTTATTACTTAATATAATATCCTATAACTTTATAAATATAAACTTAATATAAACTAGTTTACTTATTTAAAACCTTACCTATTATCCTTTAATTAATAAAAATAATAAAAATTAAAGTAAAAAATATTTATTTATTTTTAAAAAAAATACAATATATATATAAAAATAGTAAAAGTAATATATTAGAAAAATAATATTAATCCTTAAGAAACAATTTAAATAACTAAATTAAGCTATTAAATAAATAAACTAAATTACTTAAATAGAATAGGCCAGTCAGTCCAGAGCCAACCATGACTGTTAATATACTCTTCCTCTGCAGAGAAGAGCTGTCTCTACCTTTGGTATCAATGGCCAACATGGCTAACTATACGATCGCCTCTTTAAGCACGTGCTACGCTCAATTGGTTGCTTATGCCAATGGAGTTATCAGCTGAATGCCCTGCCAGATTGGTCCGAAGCGACATCGATTCTACACCGAGCACTTTGTTTTGGCAGATGAAACGATGCTCGTGTTGCGAGGATGTTCTATTGGGTGAGACAGGGGTTGAGAGTTTGGGGTTTGGGGGTCATTAGCGGGCATCTCGATCGTATGTAGGGTAGCGAGATTTGTATATTCGTGACATGTTATATGATGTTGAGGGAAATAGTGTTGACTGGGATAAAATAACCTTGTTTATTTTTCCTAGCCTAATTTTGCACATCGAGTATTATTCTTTGCATAATGACGTTGTAAATATCAAACCATCTATGCTCATGGAAAGCTGGTTCGAAATATTCTGGCGGCGATAATATACCGTCTGCTTTTTTATAAGAAATAAATCAACTTCTTGAATTAAGAGAATCTTGGCTTTTATGATAAGATTCTGGCTCTTAAAAGAGAATGTTACCAAGCCCGCCAAGTCAAGTCAGTTTAGAGATCTTATCTTCAGTCCCGATGATAGGCTGTCTATCAAACTCTTAGCCGCAACCGAAAAAGGACCTGATCGATGAGTCTGAACTTCTTCAGAGAAACTTACACGTCCCGTAAACCAATGCACCCAATTCTCTGCTCTGACCCCTTCATCAGCTCGAAACAGCCCTACACTCACATCGACTACACTTGGATCAGAAACACCGCGCCAAAATACAGTTGCACCACATCCACCACAGAAGTGACGAACTACCCCTTGTGAAGATTGGTAGGACCTCAAAGCACCCGTTGGTAAACTCTCAAAGTCCAATGGTACCTCTGTTCTTGAGCTGTCCGGAGCAAAGATGGAGATGTTGGCTCGAGGGATGAAGGCCCATGTCTGTATCTCAAAACCAGAGGCTAAGCGACAAGATTCGCAGGCGCAGGTTCCCGCAAGGTATTTGTCTCCTTGGACCCACCACTTTTCGTCTGATGGGTTTGATGTAATGGACTCCTCGGTAGAACAGTGTGGATGCATTAGGTCAGTGTAGTTGCGATGTGGTAGGTAACTGGCCGTGTTTGGACGTGTGATGCGAAGATGTATAGCCTCGCAGGCGCATAGCGCGTCGAGATATGTCGTTTGTAAAAGTGAGTCCGAATGTGAGTGGACTGAATATCTCTGCTGTTCTTCCAGGGGGATCCAGATTGAAGCACCGTCATCAGCAGTATCTTCAACTTTCTGGTGTGCTGCATATCTCACTCTCTCGTTTGAATCGTCACTGCAAATAATAACACCCGTAGCCACTCCCCAGCTCAACTCGCCATCGCGGCCTTTGAGTGATTGAAATATATGGCATCCGCATGTTGAGCAGAAATACCGAGACGAACCATCTGCCCCATCAAAGACATTCAAATTATCAAAAGAATTCGGTTTCTCGGTGGGAACGTAAGATGTACAGAGTAAGCCAGTTGAATAGCGGCAGGTATTGCAGTGACAGAGAGATAGATCTATGGCGTTGTCGTTTCTCTGAGGCTGCGCGCCCAGTTGCCGAGACATGTTCCCGCAAAGACACGTTATCCGATGCATCGTTACAGCTGAAGCAAGCATTTGTGAAGGTATCCCTTAGGAGATTGTCGGGCATATTGGAAGTATTTATAGGTCTATTACCCCGCTTTTTAGGGGGTATTTTAAGGCTACTAGAAATTGAGATATCTAAGGGGTAGGGTTTTAAATATAATTTTTAATAATTTAAATATTTAATATTATTTTTTAAAAATTATATTTAAGACCTTTAATTTTAATTTTTATATTTATTATTTATATTTATAGCTTAAGTAGTTTATAAATAATATAACTTAGCTTAATAAAAAAAGCCTTTTAAGTAATATGCCGGACCTTCTCCCTTATCAAATAAGGATACCTCCCCACCTGGATTGGTAATCAGGGCCGATTTAGCCATAATTCGGGTATTTGAGGGATTTTCCCTAATCCAGTAGGCAAATGCGACTTAGGTCTTCAAGGCTGCTATCAGTTTTTTTTTTACTAAACTTAATTTTATTATATAGTTCTCTAGGCTAAAGAGTATAAAAATAATGATTTATCCTTTTAGAATTAATAATACTATAGCAGCATGTTATGGTATATTGTAATAGAATAACTCTCAATTAAGCGTTACATTTCGTAACATGGCTAGTGCTCCTAGCTTCGCAAAGTTCAGCTGTCTTACCTAATGTTTTGTCAGGTGCGGGGTCTTTATAAGTGACCTACTCGCGCTATCGCAAAATAAAGTACTTTAATCATCTAAGTGGTCAGTTTCTGTAACTAAGTAATATCAATCACTAGACATCACTTGCTTTCACTTATCATAACTGCAATAAAACCATTCTGGGGAAGTTCTGTGGCACGGGAAGTGATGAAGGTTCGATTTGTAGGCACTAAAAACAGGACAGCGCTATGGTACGTCGGCGCCTTCTACAAGCGAATCGTACACGAAACTACCAAAACCGCAGGAGGATCGACATTTCCCCCAGTGATGGCATTATATACGAGGCCGAATTCAGTTCAAAATATGGTTGATCAAAGTGTAATGAGAATTATCCATCTACTGGATTTGAAAGCAGTTGAAAGAGAGGGTGAAGGTGGTGCCCGCTGGACAGGGTTTGACTGAACAGGCAGATGTGATCGAAAGAGACAGTCATTAAGTCAATAACTACTAGTTTTTCTAATTACAGAATTTGACAGTATCAATCTTATAGAAGCTGAGTTTAAGTCTTTATCGCATTCGAATAAAACTTAGTTGCTGTTTTTCAATTAGCTAAAACACAGAGTTCGCAACCTGGAATTCAAGTACTGAACGAACATAGGAAATTAACTTAGATACTTTAAAGAATGCCACCTTCTTAATTACTGAAGTTAATTAATAAGTATCATGCAATAATCCATCCATCAAACAACCCCTTCAATACTTGAAGCTCAGTTGTTTACAGGGAATGTACTCTAGGTTACAGAACCGGAGCTAGTGTCAATAGTGACTTTAACGCTAGGAAGGGCCTTCGCTTCGTTGTAAGACCATTGCTGGGCACCTGTAGGATTCTGTTAGCGCTTCTTCTTCATAAGTTATTTATCCAGTTAACTTACTGTTTGGACCCTGCGCTCCAAAAGTGCACTTGGCACCCTGATAAATTATTCTTTACATCGACAGCCTACTTAAGTATTATTATTAAAAACGCATTATATTTCCTATTTTTAGCTAATTACTATCTAATATCTTTACCTTATATTTCCCTAGATAGAAATATATTATATTTTTTATATTATATTACTAAAATTAAAAAACCTAAATTATAAAATATAATATATTTTTATTAACTACTTCTTATTTAAGTTTAATAGCTTAATTAAAAACTTAAATACTATTTATTATTCTTTTTTATTAAAACTTATATATTTATTATTTTTATATAATATTTACTTTATCTTTAATATTTTATTTTCTTTATTATATTTATATATACTTAATTATAATTATTTTACTTTTTTATTTATTAGCTATATAACCTTTTTATTTTCCTCTTAGTAAAACTATAAAAGATTAAAAAATTTAGCCTTTATTATAATATACTAAAAGTAGGTTTTATATATACTAAATATAGTTTTTATCTTAATTTTAAATATGTATTAAAGTATTTAAATAAATAATATAATATTATTAGATTTACTTAACATAGCCTTAAGCCCCTCTTATCTTTATTAAACTGCCTAGATCTACATACCTTGGCCCCTAGACCTAATAGATTATGGCCTTACCTATACCTTATAACATAAGAAGGTTTATCTTATAAGCACTATAGTCTCTACTCTACTAGCAAGAAGGTTTTTGCAGATTACCTTAGGGCTAAGTATTATAATAAGTTTAAGCTTATAGCCTAGAAGCAAAGCTGACAGTACTAACTACGAGACTATATCTAGCAAGGCGTTCTATTCAAGAGCTAGATAGAGAATAATACTTAAAAGTCCTGGCTCGTAAGCACTGATAATAACTCCAACGGCAGGGCTATACCTAGCAGCACTCTTCTGCAGGCCAGTCCTGGTCCTATTAAGCTCTTTGCTCAGAAGCTATTTACTGAGGAGCATGCCTGTTTGGGAAATCAGCAGAGTAAAGGTTAAAGGTTTTGTGGTAAAGACAACATCTTCTTCCGTCTTACAGACCAATTGGATGCGGCACACAGGCTAGGAAACGATACTTAGAGGAGCCTATTATAATATCCTAGTTCGCCTTGCGCAGTTACCGAACTGCATGGCTAACCGGCCTTTATCTCTTGGTGTTATAGAAGGAGAAGCTATCTTCAGTCTTGTATATAATAAGCATAAGCTGATATTTATAATGGCCGCACTAGATTGTCTCCTAGATTAATGCGGCGAGACCATTTAGAGGACTAATATCTGCTTAAGAAGGTAACTTTGCAGCAGATTCTCTAGCTATCTTATCTTAGCTATATAGCAAATTTGCTAGCAAATCTAATAGCTTTACTATATAAAAGAAAAAGGTATTAATAAATAGATAAAGTAAATCTATTATATCCTAATAGATTTAAATTACCTATAAATTATATTTAATAAAATGCATTATAATAAGATATATTAATTTATTATATTAAGTATTAGGGTTAATATAGGGTTAATATTAAACTATCTAAGCTAGTTTATTTTATTATTTTTCTTTAACTAAGATATATTAAAAAAGCTAAGTAAAAAGGTATAAAAGATATAAAAAGTATAAAAATAAGGAAATAAGATTTTAAAAGAAGGTAAAGGTAAGTATATAGCTAGAGACCTAAGAGACAGGTATATAGCTAGAAACCTAGAAAAGAAAAATATAGCTAGAAAGCTAGGAAGGAAGGATATAGCTAAAAGGCTAGGAAAAAAGAAGGAAATAAAAAAGAAATCCTTTTAAAAAGATCTTCTAGAAGTATTTTAAATTAACTTAATAAGGCAACTAAGGGTATTACAGGCTATAAAAGCTATTAAAATAGCTTTAGTTATAATAGTTAAGTTTTCTAAATAAATAAACTAATTTATATTAAGTTTATATTTATAAATTATATAAAGTATAATATTAAGTATTATAAAATATTATATCTTTTAATAATTAAGTATTATATATTAAGCTTATTAATATAAAAATACTTTATTAATAACTAGTAAGCTAAGTTTTATAAAAGTAATAATAAATATTATTTATATATTAGAAATAGCCTTATAACTTAATAAAGAATAATAATAATCTTAAAGTTAAATCTTTAAGGATTATTAGTAATTTATAATAATTTAATCTTAAAGTATTATAATTTAAGTAATTTAATAAAAGAGGATTATTATTAAGGGAAGTAAATTTTTTATAATTAATAGAAATTATAAGGGCTATATAATATAATTATATAAGTTATAATATAATCTCTCCCTTCTATTAGGTCTTATTCTTAAGACTTATATATTTCCTTATTTTTATATTAGGCTTTAATAAGTGCTAACTCTCTTTCTTAATTATTTTTCTTAATATACCTTATTAATTATTATATTATAGAATTTTCTATTAAAATCTTATAAAACTTTAAAGTATATTTATATAGTAGATTTAATTATAAAATTTAGTTTTAATATTATACCTTATTCCTTTTATTAGGCTAAAGGCCTTTATTATAAAATAATTAAGTATTCTTCTTATTATTTTAAATATACTTAATAAGGTTATTTTTATAATACTTTTAATATTATAATTACCTATTATATATTATTTTCCCTTATTATTATTATCTCTTACTAACTATTTCTTTAGTTTTTTATTTTAATTATAAGTCTAACTATTTAAAATAGGTAAAGAAAGAGGCTAAGAAAAAGCTTCTTAAGGCCTAATAAAAGGTTAATAAGGCTATTATAAGATTATCTCGCATTTATTATTAAAAGCATTTATTATATAAATAAGGTATATAATTTATAGTTAATAATATAAATTCTTCTATAGGTAATATTATAGCTTAGGAAGAGGATATAGTAGTTTTAGATATTTAGTCTTTTAATAATACTAATATTATTAACTAAAACCTGATTTTTAATCCTTTAATTTTTAAGATTATTAGTAAAAGTTCTTTAGGAGTTACTAGGCATTTATAAGGTATTTTATTAATTCCTATATATTTTTACTTTCTAGGTAGTTCTTCTATTTAATTAAATATATTTTCTATCTATTAATCTTTTATATATCTTTAATTTCCTCTGTTTTATATGCCTCTGGTCTTGTAATTTGTTGTGGTTTATTGCCGGTTCTTATACATATTATATCGGCAGCTAATTCTAACATCGAAATGTAATAGATAGGGTGACATCTGATATTTAGAGGTAGATCTAGTTCGTAACTTGTCAATGCGGAAGGGCAACACTTTAATTATAACAACGGTATAATAGATCAAGAGATTAATCACCTTAAGGTCCTTATCGAAGGTAGGAATCAAGGAATAAGCTTCGATATCATTCCTTTGGGAGAGGAGATAGACATCCTACTTAGAATAAACTGGCTTAAACGACAAAACCCATATATCGACTGGAGGACCGGCCAAGTCATATTTCCTAGTAACCCCGACAGCAACAGTAAAATGATCACAACGAGCAACGAGAGATCTCAATCTGCGACTAAGAGGATTAGCATAGACCGGCATAGAGCAAAGACTCTACTACCTCTGAAAGGAGTATAACACAAGCATAAGATAGGCCAAAAACAAAAATCAGAAATCCTAGGCATCCTTAAATAATAAGATCTATAAAAGGATAAACCCTTAATAAGAAGCTAGGATTAACTTAAAAACATTTTAAAAAAATATTAAATATATAATAAACTATTTAAAAAAGAATTAAAAATAGGAGTCCTTAAATATAATAAATAAGATTATAAAATTATATATACTAATTAGGTTTTCTAAATAAATAAATTAGTTTATATTAAGTTTATATTTATAAATTATATAAAATATAATACTAAGTATTATAAAGTATTATATCTCTTAATAATTAAGTAATATATATTAAGCTTATTAATATAAAGATACTTTATTAATAACTAGTAAGTTAAGTTTTATAAAAGTAATAATAAATATTATTTATATATTAAAGGTAGCCTTATAGCTTAGTAAAGAATAATAATACTCTTAAGGTTAGATCTCTAAGGATTATTAATAATCTATAGTAATCCTATCTTAAAGTATTATAATTTAAGTAATTTAATAAAAGAGGATTCCTACTAGGGTATGTAATCCTTCTGTAATTAGTAGAAATTATAGGGGCTATATAATATAACTATATAGGTTATAATAATATAACTTTAGCAAACTTATATTAATATACTTATATGCTAAGTCTTAAAACTTATAACCTCTCTTAACTAATTTTATTATTACTTTTGCTAACTAGCGATTTTTTTTATATAATTTCCCCTATTTATAATTATATAGAAGAGGTCAAACCGCGTTTAATTTAGCTAGTATATTAGGCATCGGCTAATATAATTTAAATAAATTAAAGCTATTGGTGTTCCTAGCTAATACGCTCTATAAGGTCGACATGTAATATCGTGGCTTTTTATAATAGTAATGCATTCTTCTACTAACTGATAACGATATCTACTAGACCTTATTAAACATTCTCACTAAAACCGCAAATACGCTAACAAAGACAAGAGTAATTATAATTATAAAAAAGAGACATAGACATCATTAATTCGGGGCCAAAATAGAAAAGATTTACAAAAAAAATACAGCATAAGGTCGTAAGTTAACTAGCTCTATAAATTAGCACTTATTATAATACCTAAGATTAGGGTCTTACGCCTAGACTGTAATAAAGAACCTCAAATAAGGTGGTTAATTAGGTCTATGGGATTAGAGGTATAGCACCTCTCCTCTTAGCCATAATTACCAACGCCTGCTGCCTGCGGAATAAAGAATAAGGACAGTTTTGCTAGCAATAGTAAGCGGGATAATGTTTCGCCGAGTGATAATAAAATAAAAACGGTCAATTGCCCAGCAAATTCTTTAATGCATCTTAACTTACAAGTACCAAAGCCATAAGTCTAAAGACTTAGCTACATATCAAAATCACAAGATGCCGTTCCCCTACAAGACCGTCCTCATCACCGGCGCCACGGCGGGAATTGGCCGAGCCTTGGCCGAACGCATGATTGCGGATGATATATTTGTCATTGCTGTGGGGCGTCGCAGCGACCGGCTCGATGAGCTTGTTTCGAAGCATGGATCTGATAAAGTCGTCGCCGAGCCGTTTGACGTGTCTGACCTGGAGGCGCTCCCGGCCTGGATTGAAAAGTAAGCCTGCCGTCGACTTCATTGCAGCAATGCATTCTCATCTCGCTTGTAGAATCACAACAGCGTACCCCAGACTCTCCTGCATAGTCCTCAACGCTGGCTTCCAGCGAACTGTGGACTTTACGCATCCTGAAACCATCTCCCGCTCTTTGCTCACGTCGGAGCTGCACACTAACTATCTCTCTCCCTTACATACCATCTCCCTCTTCCTTCCGCACTTCATTTCCCTTGGTAAGACTTCGCCCAACCCGACACCTGCCTCTATCGTGCTTGTCTCATCTGGTCTCGCCATCGTCCCTATTGCCCGTTGCGCCAACTACTGCGCGACGAAATCCGCCATGCGCTCCTTGGCTTGGACATTGCGCTCCCAACTCTCTGCACCATCTAGCCCTGAAACGCAGCATATCCGTGTTATTGAAATAATTCCTCCTGCTGTCCAAACCGAATTGCACGCCCTCCAGCCTGACCTTGCAAAAATGGGACAGACGGCCATTGGTGTCCCCTTGAATGTGTTCTCCGATGAGACGTGGAGTCTTCTAACAGCCAAAGAAGGCACCCTACATGACGAGATTGCGGTTGAATTGGTGCGGGAGCGATGGGAAGGCCTTGAAAAGCCAAAGAGAGAGGCATTTCACGGGTTTGAGGCCATGTTTCGCAAGATGGTCTCCGAGGGCAAAGGAAGTGCTTAGTATGGCTTAAGTCGTTTGGACGGCGATGTCTTGCTTGCTAAGAAGCCGATGTAGATGCATAGGTGGCTGGACTCCATTACGACTGTGATGCCCTGGGACTGTATTATATCCGTGACGGCGTGGGCAACATTCTTAGTAAGGCGCTCCTGGATCTATAGGCAATAGGAAAATATCTTAGCAATTTAAAAGAGCTTAGAAAGGCTAATAATAGTATTAAAGGGAATATAACTAATATATACCTAAAAGAAGAATAATATCTAGTATTCTTAAAAACTAATATATAGTAAATAATTAGTTAATAGCAGATTAATAAAAAGATATATATTTATTCTAGGTCTGTTAGTTAGGGCTAATAGAGAACTAATAACTAATATAATGCTATAGATCTATAGACAGGATATTTAATAACCCTGGTCTTGGCCTTATAAACTAGTTACATAATTGCTAGACCTTATATTCCCTAATACCTTAGAGTTAAGAGGATACACTCACGCCTGCTTCTATAGCAGCCAACCTATCTACTAACTTGGTTTAGAGCGCGATATTTAGTATGCAAAATTATAATATAATAGTTACTTTTATTCTCTCGCCTTAGAGCCTAATAAAGTAATTAGCTAATATAGTTATAGGACTTTATAACTCTCCTTAAACTTAATAATTTTTACAGTTTTAATTTAAATACTTTCCTAAAAAGTAGTGCTAAAGATCTAGGAGACTTTTGCTTTAACTATTATTTACCTAATATAGATGCCGATAATATTAGCCAGTATTAACTTGTCTATAAATGTTACGACCCCAGCAGATCTATTACGTATACCTTACATTTTCGTCCAATTATTATACCTACGCTAAAAGGGATTAGCGCTAAGACTTTAAGATTATAAATAATTTATTATAATTAATACTAATTTAATATAATTACTACTAATCTTATAATAACCTTACTAATTACTATTATTATTTACTAAATATATAAATTATATTTATTAATACTTTTATAAAACTTAGCCTACTAGCTATTAATAAAACTTCTTTACCTAAATATGCCTAACCTGCTTTATTTACTATTAAGAGATATAATACTTTATAATTACTTAATATAATACCTTATAACTCTATAAATATTAAACCTAATATAAATTAATTTACCTATTTAAAACCTATTTTATTATATATTAATAGCTTTTATTTAAAATATATTATATTAATAACTAAGTAATATTATATTATTAAGATATTTAGTAATACTAGCCTAGTACCTCCTTATACTAGAGTACTACTTAGTATTATTAAGATAATAGCTAAAGTTTAATAGCTTTAAAATACTATTTATATCTTATAGGCTTAAATAAATATATATCCTGCTATAGCTGCTAATAAGGGAAATAATAAATAAGACCTTAAAGAGGTACTTAAGCCCTTTAAGCTAGAACCTTTTAGAGGCCAAGCTATAAATATAATCCTATTCCTAACCTAAATAAAGGCTTACTTTTGCCTCTATAAGAATAAGCTAAATACCCTTATAAAGAAACTCTTATATACTATAAGCTTAATTTAGGGAGATATAAAGGATTAGTTTAAACCTATCTTAAGAGACTTTTTTAAGAATAAAGAAAAAGCATAGGATTAGGATACTTAAAATATCTTTAAAAATTAGGATAATTTTAAATAAACTCTTAAAGATAATTTTAAAATAATTAATAAAGAGCAATAAGCTATAGTAAAACAACTTATATTTAAGTAATATAAGTTTTATATAGCCTACTTTACTAAGTTCTAATAGCTTATATTTAAGACTAAATAAGATAATAAAGCCTTAATAAAAATCTATTATAAAGGATTAAAGGAAGAAGTTAAGGATAAACTATATTTAGCTAATAGACCTAAAGAAGGTTTAATTATATATATTACTATAGTAATTAAGATTAATAAATAATAATATAAATATAAAAGAAAGAGAGCTAATTATAAATAAGGTAATAACTTTAACTTATATTACCTTAATTAATAATAAAATAATAATAACTAAAGTAATTCTTAAAACTAAAAATAATAATAAAGTAACTAGTAAAATAATACCTTATATAAAATGCAGTTAAGACTTATAATACTTAAAGCTATTTAGCTAGGTAATAATAATAATAACTAAAGGCGAGATATATTTAGGTATAAGTGCTATAACTATAATTAGTTTAAATATATAATATAATAATACTTAAAGCCTAAGAAACTTAAAGACCCTAACTAAGGTAAGTAAGCCTTAAGACTAATTAAATAATAAAACCTATAAATAGCTATATAAACCGAGATATTAAGAATACTTAAAAGTAATTATAATACTATTAGCTTAAAGAAAACAAAGTAACTAAAATAATACCCCTACCTAAATAGTTTAATTAAGGAACTATAAGACCTATTTCCTACTTATATAGAAGCTAATATAGAAAACCTACTAATAAAAGATAAGGAGATTAAGAATTAGATTTAAAGAGAAAAAAATGCCTATAAGAAAGCTAATACTTTAAGATATCTTGCCAAGCTAATATAATATAATAAAAATAAAAAATAAAAGCTTTATAATAACCTAAACTATAGGGAATAATAGAATACTTAATAAAGAGAACTTTAAAGAATTAAAAAACTTAAAAAACTATAAGTCTTAAAGATAATAAGATAGGGAAAAGCAATTACCCTTAAAATAAATAAATAAGCTTAGGTATTTAAATAAATAGATAATATCTTTATAAAAATAATTACTTAATAAGATAAAATAACTATTATAGTAAATATAAAAAAAAAATATATTATAAAATATAAAATACCTAGATTTACTAAAACTAAACTATAAAAGAAAGAAAAAGCCTTTAATAAGGAATAAGAGGTAAGAGCTAAAATTCGCGCTTATTATTACTAATACTCTTAAAGTATAAGATATAAAGAAAGAGTAATATAAGTAACTATATAATACCTCTATAAAGAAAATAAATACCTTAAGCTTAAATAGAAATAACCCTATAAACTACTATTTAATAAAGCAGGAAGTAGGATATAAACCTTACCTAAAGAATAATATATATAAGGAGCTAAAAAGTATAAAAATACTAATATACTTAAACTTTTAAGTATTAAAGCCTATTATATTAATAATGCTATAAACCCCTTATATAAAAAAGAAAAATTTAATAAATAAAATAATATTTAAATATTTCTTATAAATAAATAATATAAGGAGATATTATAGTTATTTTATAAATACTATTAATATAAAATATA
>JACTAS010000290.1:0-13053 GCA_014884825.1 Fusarium sp. 190-020-2 | reverse complement strand
TAGCTAGGTTAAGCTGAAAAGGGGACCTAGAGAAGACCTTCCTAGCTGCCTCTAAGGTGCCGTTAGGGGCCGGGTCGAGGATATAGAGGTCATCTAGGTATGCCACTAGGGTTGCCCCAGGCAGCTTGGCTGCTAAGGTCTCTAGGGTAGGTCGAAAAGCTAGGGAAAATAGGAGGGGTCCTAGAGGGTTTCCTTGCCTAACCCCCTTAGAAGAGGCTAAAGTATCCCCCTCTTCTGTAACTAGAAGGGAAGGGCTATTATAGGCCCAAGCTGCTGCCTTATAGAAGGTAGGGGCATAAGTAGCTACTAAGGCAGCTATAGAGGCCCTATCTACTAAGTTAAAGGCATTAGCAAGGTCTATAAAAGCTAGTTGCTGAAAATCAGCACTATTAGGGCCTAGAATAGCCTCTTCTAATAGAAAGATAGCTGGTTCAATCAGTATTGCAAGTAGGGACAGGGTTGGCAGGATCGTGAATGTCTTTGTCAAATTCGAGCGTCGACTAGAAAATGACAATTAAAATCTGCCGAAAATCAACCATAACGGACAAGCATATAAAAAGTAGATAAAACTGTAGTCTAAGGCGTAATTAAATAACTAGCAAGTACTAAATCTATTTTAATCTTAATTCGCGCCTTCTATCTTATTTTCTCTACTATATTCTATTATTAGTCCAGTTCGAGACTCAGGCCTGTCAAAATGCTACTTACTAAATAACTTTATACCCTTGTTCGTGGCTTACGGCGGCGACCAATATCGTTGCGTTTAAACGCGTACGGTACCCTGGCCAGTCTCCTAGAGCCAATACGATGAAGAATAAACGCATATGCTGAATTCACTTTAATGTCTTAACCCGAGAGGAGACACGAAGGCACATAAAGCTCAGGGTTAGATAAAAATCATTCTCAACCATAAAGATGCCCCCTAAATGGATTAACAGTCTATAGCTAAAATAAGTTAAGTTAATTATATAAAGAGATAGCAAGTCTAGTTACTAGGATATAGTAGTTATTATCTTCTTAATGCAACTATCAAATTATAAAGAGTATATATAATACTATAATTCTTAGTATAGAAGCAAGTATTAGATAATAGACTTCTTCTGCAGAAATACTGTCCACTACACCAGTCTTGGACTCAGACATAAAGACGAAAGACAGTCTACCAAGTCAGCGCAATAATATCAGCAGTTAATATCATATTCGCTATTTTACCCCTGCATTACCCGCCTCGTAATCTCAATTAATTATCCCCTTGCAAGAACAGCTAATCACAAGGACCTATACCTATAATAACGCTCTCTTCACATCGTTATTAGTAGACCATGAAAAGTAAAATCATTAGGCACGAACTCTATCTATGCAAATATAAACATTATAGGCAGATATAGACATAACTAAAACAAAATAAATAAGTAAGCATTCTAATAAAGCTTCTATTGCTACGTATATAGCTAAGGAGTATAGTTATTAACTTACAGAAGGCCATTATATATATGCTATTATGGGTCGTCGGGCACTCTTAGTGCAAGAAAGGGCAAATAAGGCTGCCCGCAAGCAAGACTGATCGAGACGATATCGTTTAGCAGCCTATCAGAAAGATAGTATACGCCCAGACAATTCTCATCCTTATACTAAAAGCAGCAACCTATCAAATCTTCCAGGAAACCCGCTTACAGAAATAGCTTGAGAAGAAAGCTCTATTCTCTATATATATCTTTTCTCTTTCAACCTTAACATCAGGCTAACAGTTTGACTTAATAGCGCATAATAATAAACAGCGCAATAACATTAACCTACACCATCATATTAACGACCAACCAGTCTCTGGTATTCTCTAAAGAAGCCAAACCTCACCCCTTGTTCAGTCGATCGCAACGACGCACGACCCGATAATACAAGTAAACGAGACAACCCTACAACCAGACATATCTATACAGTCAATCAACTAACACGCACATCCCAATTCCATCTACATCACGGCACAATATCCTAGAACCGCCAATTATCAAAATGCGGCGACTGTAGAGGATGAGGCAGAACCTATCTCGGCAGCCGAAGCATCAAGCTTAAATCTTCCTATACAAGCCAAACAACAAGCCATTTGTAGACCTGGTTGTCCTTATAAGGACCCTGCCCTGTCGCCGCGTGCGCGAACGCGTCTCCGTGTCCAATAACACCGTAACCAACAGCACCTTATAAAGGCATAACAGATCGTCAAGCAGTTCGATATTACTTAAGAACTTCCGCCTATAGCCGAATTCTCAGGCCTTACTTTGCATAATAACCCAGCCTTACCTATTTCTGCTAATGAGGTTCAGCCTAGACCGGGCTGCAGACTAGATGGCGAGCCTGACCTCAAGTCCAGGGCTAAACCAATACTCTTCTCGTTATCTCCACGCAATCTTACTGCTTATATAGAAGATAGAGACGACAGTAATATATCCAAGAACTTCAGGCTTGCCAACGACGCTATATTAGACCTATCGATCCTAGCGCAACCGTTATTGACCGGCTCTACTTAGCATAACAGTTAATCACCTTAACACAGAAACTCTACTTCCTTATCAACGCTAAGCCCCCCAGCCTTATTACCTTTGCCTTTGTCTAGTCTATCTTTAGTACCGTCAGTAGGTAGAGACAAATCTATCCTTAGCGGCTATCTTCAAGCAATTAATGAACAAGATATGGCTGGTAGTCCCGATTTCCTACGCCAGCAGGGCGAAGTGTATAATCATGTGCTTCGAGCATTTTTTAGCTATTAATGCAACTATAAGCCTATAAAATGGCATTTTACTATTAAACCTATGCTCAACTTACTAATCTATTAATCTTAATTATCAGGTGCAAATTCACGCCAGCACGTCAAGCTAGAGAACACCTATACCTTACAGGAACACATCAAGCATATCAGTTGTTTTATTCCTCCCTTGCAATCTATTTTTGCAGAACGCCATAACGCTTCTGATCCCCGTGCTTCCTTTCCATAATAGCATAGCTTCCTCTCTAATAAGCCTGCCGAGTCGCTATCTCTCCACAAAACGCAGGCTTCACTATCCTAAAACGCCATAACTATTATGTAATAGTAGGATATCGATAGTATATAGCTCGGGGCAAAGAATCTATCTGCTATCAGAGCCCCTAATCAGTTTTGACTATCCTTCTTTTCGCCTTATAAGAGCAATCTCTCTACCAACCAGGTCATTCAACCCTATGGTCTAGATCTGGCGCATACACGTCATACCTCCATCGGCACCTTTATTACCGCTAGCATCCGTTTTTCCGTCTTGGTTTTCTTCCCGGATGGAGCTCGTTCAAAAACACCTGCCTCTTCTAATAGCCTCTCACTCGCGCGATTCAGAGACCTCTATAATAATATCATCCTCCCTGCTATATATAAGACTGTCCCTGACCACGTAAAGCAGGAAATCCCCGGATTATATGACCTAATCTATGCAAAATCGCATGCCTACCAGGAAAAGCCAGGGATAGGTTACTAGAGCGCTAAAGACGAGACTCAATCATACTGCCTAGCATATACCATCCCTGCCAGTATACTTTCGCATTTCTGGGTAGTAGTTATGAGGAATGCAAACCGGCATTATATTTAGAACAAGAAGGGGGATACTATCCTATACTTCAAAAACCCTCGTCTTCTCTTTCAAGCCTACAATCTGAAAAACACATTCGCAACAGACAATCTTTAGGAAAGCCTGGCTCTCTTTTAGGATACCGTCCTAGCTAGTCTTAATCCGACCCAGATCGATATACACTCTTGCTAGCTAGATATAGGCATGCGAGACCATATACATACGTTAACTATATTGCCAGAAAGAGAGAGTTAACATCACTATAAGCCCTGGATGCTTTTTTGGAAGAGCGACTGCTGCCATTATCTCCACGACTAAATAGGCGATATAGCTCCGGAGACTCCAATTAAGGCCACGTACTATCGGCCCTATCTTCTCAGGGATGTTGGAGGATACTATGCCAAGGCGAAGTTAACTCGCAGGTCAAACCCTAGTAGCCCAGAAGCTAGGTCATCTGGTCTCATTTAGGCCAAAGCGTACAATTATAGCAAGGAGCTATTCGGAGTTATGTTTAGCGATTACCAGCTCTTCAGCTCAGGCTTCCTACCGCTTCTCGCTTTTGATAAAGGGATGCTAAAAGACTTAGCAATTACAGATTAAAGTCACCAGCATGCATTTATCTCGCAGCTTAACCGTTCCCGCCTACTGGATGCATGGGATACTAATAAACGGCATATAAGAGCCGTCTTATCCTTAATACAATACCCTAACTTTAGGGTTCAGAAAGAAGTCACCCTACGGCTCGATATTATCTTGGCTATGTGGGCTAGTGGTGGGCTAGAGCCGGACTAAAGCAGCCATACAGGTCTAATGTATTGGAAAGTTCCTCTAAGTCATACTCCTTCTTTCCCTTATTTAGATAATCTCATTATTAGCAAGCAGCAGCACTGCCCTTTTTAAGTAATCCTAACTAAGATATTAACTTTATTTATTTCTACTTAAGCCGCCCGTTTTATACTTCCGCTTAATTATATCTTTTCCGCGGTAGCGACGGCATAATTATCTAATCCTGCTTTATAAATACTTACATTCTATACCACATAGCTTTTCTGCCATCTCCTGATCTATGCTGTCAGCAGTGAGCGGGAATATAGATTTAATAACTAGATATGGAAAGCAATATAGCAGGTCTAGTATCAAAGCCCTAGAAGCTGTCGCCGCAAGGAGAGAAGGGGTCTTAGTCTAGGCGACTCTATCCAGACATCTGGCATGCTGTGGATCCCTAATAGTCATATCAATTGGCAGACAGGTCACATCTTGCTCAAGCTACTAGTAGATATCTATATATCTCGGAGTCCGCTCTAAGCCAAGCTAGCCCACCAAACTAATATCCAAGCACTTACCACAAGTCAAGTAATAGTCGAGTTACTGTTCCTGCAGCTACTCTAAAATGCTGGGGCTAAGTATAGTCGAGGGCATAATAAGGATGCGGGGGTGCTTGCTGACCGGGCCATCGCTCTTGCAGTAGAAGAGATTGCCTGTGCTTATTATCAGCACTTTCTCGCAAAGCTGCATTCCTACTAGGATTGACTCTAAGGTAAGATTAGGCGCTAGAAACTACCAGTTCTGGATCTGCTATAGCAAGCCCAGGAAGAGTTAGTAGCTAAGACTGGACGAATCCCTACTACCTAGACTATTTACGGCATTTATGCCGAGGCATGGGCTAAGTATTATTAAGTTATGGCGGATAGTAATGGTTATAATAGTGACACCGATAAATCACCATTCTTACTAGGATCTACTTTGCCCAAGGAGCTACCTTATTAAATAACTACTTGTCGCTATCTGCCTCTAAAGAACAGCTAGTCTGACTTTTTATTTAACTAGATCTTCTATCATCCCAAGCCACCGACTTAGAACGCGCTCTTCTTTCTCCAACTCTACTGCAAATTCAAGGATATCTGGCAGAATAAGATATATGCGATATCAGGTCCTTTCAATAGTCATTTCAGTCACCGGATTAGATACTATATCCAGATCTTATTTAACAGTAACTAGACAAAGGAGGTCGGCACTAGTTATACCTAGGGTACCTGGTATTATATTAAACCGCCCTTCTTCTAGATCTAGTACTAGGCTCTATATTTCTCTCTACCGCGGGCTTAAGGAAAGACGTATCTGTTATCTATTTATCGGCTTTGCAGCTATCCTGAAGGTCTTTCCCCTTACTCTACTCCCTTAATCCTGTCACCCCGGCAGTTTCACAACCTTGAAAGCGCAGCCTGGCCACACTAGGTTGAGATAATGCATTATTTATATCGTAATCCAGATTGTAATCCAGATTAGCTACTAAACTCTATCCGACGGCATTGCAAACATGCGTTATTCTATATCTCTTACCTTGCCGGCCTAACTTAGGGTTTAGGCAATAATGTAAACTTTGTTATCCTATAGTCTGTAAACAATACATCTCGCAGTAGTAATAATAAGTAGGATATTTTCTATATACCTGTGGTTAAAACCTATATCCTGAAGACGTTTATTAAAGATATAATAAGCCAGCCGACCATTCTGCTACCTATATATAATAATATTATCAGTTTGCTCGACACTATAAAAACTCTTGCTGGCCACTCTTCTACCATCTCAAAACGCCTATCTTAGACAAGACGTCGGCTTAATAATTAGGGCAACTAGTACAATCTGCCTAGTTATCTTACTGCTCGGCATCGGGAAGTAAAGCCATCGGTAGAGAGCCAGTCCCTCATAGAACGGTTCCTTCGCCAAATCGATCTGCCGGAATGGGATATCAAGCCTGTTGATAGAGAAGAAATAGACGAAATGCGGGAGACGGCAGAAGAGAATAGCTCCCTTTTAGAAGAGGATACTAATAATTACAGCAACGGTGACGATTTAGAAGGAAATATTAGCTTAAATAACCCAGTGTAATCTTTATCTAGGTTAGCCCTTATATAGTCTTTAGATTTTACTGCTTTCAAGCCCTTTCACTTTATAAGTCTTTAACAGACTTTAAATCTTTATTTTTTTTTAGGGTTCGCGATGCTTTACTATTATATCACACGACATCTTAATAGTATATTTAAAACCTATCATATTATCAAGGAGGTAGTGGAGGAGGAGGAGGTTATAGTCCTCCAGGCAGCAGCAGCGGCGGCATAGGAAAGCTCGTAAGCTTTTCGCCACCAGGCAACCCTTCGTTTCTTCCCCTAGCTACTCGCTTCACTATAACCATATAAAAGGTTATAGAGAATGCAAATGCAAGCCACTCAAGCACCTGCAGTGTATCTCCGACCTTGATATGCAGCGAAATGGCACCTAACCTCTTCGTGGCGAACTGCAGTATATTTCCCGTCTAAGTAGTAGATGCTGCACTGATGATAGAAATGGCGACCGATGCCACAAGGACCTTCTCTAACCAGCCCTGCTCAATCAAGCGCCAACTCTATGCTCTCCTCTTACTAATCTGTATATAGACGCAAGTAATAAAAAGAAGGATGTTAATAATAAAGAGCATCCCAGCAAAGGCCTGCAAGCAGAAAAAGATGCTTCGTTGCAGCTAAAGGGCAGTCTCGAGAGTACGCAGACCAGGAACTGGAGATCCCTTGCCCCCTCGACCTAACTAGGAGGTCAAGGCAGCACTGAGTGACTGCGGAGTTATCGAGTAAGGGGTAGCCATGCAATTATGACTATTATTTCCAGATATACATACTCCTATATATATTAGCCTTAGACTCTCTAACAGAACAATCCACAGGAGTATCAGGCATAAATAGAGAAAGCTTACTAAAATAACCAATTCAAAGTTCTGCCATACTTAAGCTATTAATTGCTACCAGGAATATACTAGGTAACCTAGGGCTATTAGATACGCATCCTGTTAGGGATAGTACTGTGTTAGATTAGCACATGTTATAACGAGTATTAAATAAGTAAAACACTTACTATAGAATACTAGGCCTGCAACAGGGAAGATAGAGATAACTAGCAATTCTACAATCCTAAGCTCTTATATTATAGGGTTAGTTAATTCTCTACACTATATGTGTTTGCCACACTTATGCATTAAAGCAAGAACAGACTATATAGATATTAACAATATAAAAAGGTATTAGGGTTAAGGTATATAGGGTAGTAAGTTAACTAATAATAACTAAAGAATAAGTATGTTTGTTTTTCTTTAGTAGCTAAGCAAGAGTAATAAATAAATATTAGACTTAATAGATATATAAGTAATGTTTCTCCTGTTATTAAGGCTCTTTAAATAACCTTTATATCCTGAACTTCAATCTGCTATCTATATTGCTAGAAGTAACAGACTGTCTTCTTACTAAAGGCGCTTAGCACCATCATGACTATATATAACCGCGCGAGTATATCGCCGTCTTGCCTTAGATCCTCTATATTGGTCTAGCTAGAAGTATGTGCTTTCGTCCAAGCGTGCTAACTCTAACCAGTAGTAGCATAGGGATTATTAAAGCGTTTAGCCTTGCAGCCGCCCTCCTGCTGCTTCTAGTTCAGACTCTATATTTACTTAAGCTCTATTTACTTAAAACATACAGTCCTTATAAAGCAATGCCGGCGGCAAAGGACTGGCCTCGCCGCATTATAGATCCTACTTTAGACACACTCTAGCATTACAATCCGAGGCTTTCCCTATATATTAGATAGGCGGTTACGTAATAATATTGGCCTGCTTAACGCGTTAGGCCAGGATATAAGAGAGTAGTCTAACATAATGCTATCTACCTGACACTGTAGTAATGCGGCCTAGTAGGCCAAGGCCAGTTGCTAAAAAAGAAACAGGGTTATATCAGTGAGCTACCAGATATGCCTTACCAGGCCAGTAGAAAGGTTTTTGGTAAACCTAAACCTCGAAATAGGGCATTTAATTAGGTATTAGCGCTCTATTGGCTTTCACTTTTCGAATTGAAATAAAGCCATCGGACCTTCTGCTAATCCTTTACTCTTAACTGCCTAAGCAAGTAACCTCCAACTTTAGCTATTAGTGCTATACTTTGCTTTTACCTTAACTAGTATATCCAGGCTAGGCTAATAGAGGTATGCAGGCGGTTGCAAAAGGTTATTAGTTTAGATATATAGTAGATTTAGGCTCTGAAGGAGCACTTCTATTAGCTGGACCCTTGGCGAAAGTTTAGGAACGTTAATACTAAAGGTTTATAGCAGGGATTACCGAACTTACAACTAATATCTAAATAATAACCAACAGTGCAAAGTAGACAAAGCAGAGTTGCCCATGCCTAGCCAATACCTAGCTATAATTAGGCAAGATAGATTTAATTACGTCTAACTCGTTATTCCTCTTTTTTCAGGCAAAACTCAACCCTATGCCTAGGCCCTCATAATTCAGGCAGGGCATTCTAGTTATATACTCACCCTTAGCCCTAACTAAGTCTGCTACTATCCTGGCCATATAGCAGGAGTTAATAGGAGGTAAAATAAAAGCAATTTATAATAGAGTTTTAAGCTATAAATATAAATATATATATATATATAAATTCTTTTTTATAGTAAAAAATAAAATAAAATAAAATAAAATAAAAAAGTAAATAAAAAAAAACCCAAGATATTTATTTTACTACCTCCTAAGACTAATAATCTATATCTACTAAGTTATGCTTTGATTTAATAGCGGCTATATAGTTCTAGAGTCCATACATTGCTATCAGTTCCTTAAAAGAGGCATCTTCCAGAAGTTGCCTGGCACTCAAGCGGTGCTCAGGCGAATACAACAGACCCCTCTGCAATATAGAGAGTACAAGCTGTTACTTGGTAGTACTAATCTTATCCTGTATATACTTTACCTTCGCTTCTAGTACTAAATGTGGATCCGGCCCTCTGCTCTGGTTATACTATAACTTATCGTGTTGCCCATTACCGTTATAAGAGCCCTTCTAGGATAGAGAAAGAGGCCCCAAACTTCTAACCACGAAGTCAACAGCTGAAAAGTATGCTGCACTATAAAACAGAGGAAAGCCTAGGCAAAGCTTGCCAAAGATATACATATAGCTCTATATATTAGAGGCAAAGCTTGGGTTTATATTGTGGATACGTTCTGGGGCGCAGTAGATAGCAGGTAACTGAATCTTGTACTCCACCGAGGTGCCGGACTTAATGGCGAGGCTAAAGTCACCGAGGGTTATAGTCCCCTCTACCAGGCTATCATATGGTTCTACTGGCATAACTAGCTGGCCATCCTTCTATATAGGTTTAGATATAGGTAAGGGTATTTTCCAGGGGCGCCTAAGATATTTATACTTAGTAGCTATAGTGGTACTGCTCTTAAAAGGAGTAAGGCCATACATAACGTTGGCGCTATTAATGTCTGCATTGCATGGTCAATATCTCTCAACTAACTAAAGAGAAATCCACAGCATACCTCGATATATAACTCCACTATTATACAGCGCCTTAATAGCCTGTAATAACTGCTTGGCAGACGACCTCTAAGCAGCAGTAGGCATAGAGCGGGCATACGTCTTTAGGCTGGGGCCTAGCAGAGGGAAGGTAAGGACTCTGTAGTGCGAGGGGGGGGCGCCAGGCAGCAGAAAGGCCTCCCGGTATATTAAGAGGCGGGAGGTATCCTGCATAGAACTGATGATTAGCTTCTGTGCGGCATATTCTCGCTCGCCGGAATCGCCGGCTGTTATAATCTTGAGGGTAATATCTTTATTGCTGAGCATGTTATATGCCATCTAGACAGTTGAGAAACCACTGTGGCCTAACTTATGCTTGATGCGATATCTGTTAGAAAGGACTTCTCTAATATAGATAGGGTAGTAGAGCCCCTCTTTATATCGCTCTATTAGTTTAGATGTATCCTCGACGTCACCCTCATTATCTAAGTTAACGAAGTCGCCCTAGATAGAGGTGCTGCTATCTGCATTACTGCTTCTAGTAGCTGTAGTCATTTTAATGCAGGATAGCGATTTATTTGGCTTGGTAGTATTATATGATTTATTCCGATAAAGCTCAGGTTGGAAGAGAAAAAAAGAGGGAAGAGATAGTAATAACTTGCTTACTAAAGAGTAGGAGAGAAAATATTATATATTATAATTATAAGCAAATAAAGGTAAGGAGGAGAAGTTACTGCAAGGTCTAACTTGTTAGTAAAATTAAGTAAGAAGGACGTAAATAGGAACATAAAATGTTTTTATAGAGATTAACTACTTAAACCTTCTTTAATTTTAATTTTAAGTAGGTTCTTTAGTAGGAACTGCAAGACAAACAACAACAGCCCTACTTAAACGCCTTACCCCCTCCTCTTCTTATCGCTGCAGCTATGGCTGCTAAATATAGTCAGGCGGTCTAGGTTAGGTTAGTTGGCCTAGTGCTGTTGGCCCTGTATGCATAAAACGCCCTCTCCCTGCGGGAGGGAATGGGCACGTATGCAATAGTGGAATTATATAACCGCCACCACATACACATATAAGGGAGGCTAAAGCAGCTATAACCAATAATCCTGGATCCTGCTTATAATTGCAAAGGTAGGCGGCTATATTTCTAGAAATAGAGCACTGGCGCTTCTAAATAAGACTGTTATAAAAGTATAAGAAGATAGTAATGCCTAGTTTAAGGCAGCTAAGATTACACCATTCTACCATAAAGCAGAGGTCAACCATTAATAAAGTCTCAAGCCACTAGTTATAAACAGCTTCTCTTCTTTATATTATATTAGTAAAGTACTACTATTACCCTATATCTTTATCAGCCCATCCTTCCTATTATTATAATAAGATAAAATAATAGTATAAGGAAAAAAAAAAAAAAAAAAAAAAAAAATATTACCCTCTATTCAGATCTACCACCAGCATGTTATCACTATACTATTACTGCCTTGCGCCTGGCGTATATAACGGCGTTATTAATAGCATTTAAGTTTATTGGCAACCTGCAGCCATCCCCATATTAGATAAAGATGCCTTAACTTATAGCATGCCGGTTGATATATTAAAGAGGATATGCAAGCACTTGGGCTATTTACTAGCAAGGCAGCTAAAGAGTTCTAGGGCTATTATAAAGTAAGTATAAGAAGCAGGCAGACTAAAAGAGAGTATAAAATTCTAATATATATCTACTTCCTTAGGGCAGGGCTACATTCATTTAGTGTGGATAGTCGCACAGGGAAGAAAACTAATAATGGAGATCACATCACAGTTAAGATAAGTGGAGGAGAGTATGGGAGGAGAAAGTGCCATATCTACCTAGAGGGACATAGATAAGGTCAAGGCAAATATAATAACATAAGGATAAGGGCAGTAAGTATAATAGATAAGAAAGGGAAAGAAATAAATAGGGACCTAAGCGTGGGAAATATAAGGGTAGCAGGATCAGGAGCAACAGCAGGTAATACAGGGTCAAGCTCAAGCAGACAAGGAGGGACATATTTAGGGTAGCAATTGGCTGGGGATAGCAGGACATATATATAATATAATTATAGGACTTAGGGATAGGAAGACTAAGTCAGACAGGCGTAGGGAGGGGGAGGATCTCAGAGGGGGGGAGGCTTAGGGGCAGCAACAAGCGGAGCAAGCGCAGGGGGGTTAATATATAGGATAACAGCAGGTGGTGCAGGGTCGAGCTCGAGCGGGCAGGGAGGGACGTATTTAGGGTGGCAATTGGCTAGGGATGGCAGGATATATATACGATATAACTACGGGACTTAGGGATGGGAAGACTAAGCCGGATAGGCTTAGGGAGGAAACTAGGCAAGGGCAAGTTTAAGAGGATGGTAAGAGGGGGAGAGTTAGAGTAAAGTAGAGTATGAAGGTGAATATAAGGCAATAAAACAGTATTTAATTTTATATTATATAGAGTATATTTAGGGAAAGCGGTTAGGGTTAAAAGGAAGATTTAAAGAAAAGGTAGGGTAAAGACTAAGAGTAAGTATAAGTTTATAGTTAACTTTATATATAAGAGTAAGCCTAAGCTGTTATTAGGTAAGGGTTTTAGGGTAAAGGGAATATTAGAAGGAGGGAGAAAAGTAAGAGAAGGAAGTAAGGAAGGGTCTGAGGTCTAGGGTAGTAAAATAAAAAGGGTAAGAGGAAGGAGATTAATATAGAGGAAAAGTAATTAATATTTATAACCCTAGAGGCTGTAGTAAAAAGGTTATATAGTTATATAAAAGGGAAGAGTTATAGGTAATAAGTAGGTTATTAGTAAAGGTGGCAAGTAAGAGAAAGCATAGTATGACATAGTACTAACTTATATAAAGTAAGGTAAACTTATAAGTAGGGAAAAAAGAAAAAAAAAAAAAAAAAAAGAGAGTAAAGACTGACCTCTAGGGTTAAGGGCTTTAAAGGTGAGTAAGAAGGCCTAAACCTCTGACGTGGGAGTTGTGCGGAGCAGGGGCTGTGGCGGGATCAAGAGGGTAAGTAGGGACAGGGTTGGGATGGCCGTGATGTCTTTGTCAAATTCGAGCGTCGGCCAGAAAATGGCAAGTAAAATCTGCCAAAAATCAACCCTAGGAGGTAAGCATATAAAAAAT